>JASAMX010020041.1:0-32701 GCA_030248175.1 Microlaimidae sp. YZB2_3 | reverse complement strand
ATTTATTTTTATAAAATTATTGTGGTCATTGTGCCATTTTGAGCAAAACCAGAAGACGAGCGTCGAGATACCAGCATATCTAAAACCACCTTAGGCAAGACTATGCCAATTTCGTGAAACAGCTGAAAATCTTAGTTTTTTGGAAAATACATAGAAAATTCTTTTTACGATTTTTGTGAGAGTTATATTTTTGTAAACTCACAGATTATATTGGCCACAAATTTCTTATTTGACATAATTTACTTTTCTAATTTCCAAATAGATTAATTTAATCGATCAGCAAGGTAATTTAATCAAACTGAATTTACCTGTCTGAAGCAAAAGTTATTAAAGAATTTTCGTCTTCATCGAAAAAAGGGCTGTTTATTTTCTTCTCGGTCTTCTGGATCACCCATCTTTCGTTGGAGTTTCGAGAAACATAATATACCACACAGACAAAAAAATATTGTAAAAAAAAACAATGGTTTTAACTGCGTGTCAATTTATAACGCTAAAAATAACGCAATTACTCTCGCTTTGCAAGCTCAGTGTGATTTTGAATATAAACTGCTACAATGTGATATATAACCTGCGCATCAATACTTTTACTTTTATTCACCAGATTAAAAGTAAAAGTAAAAGTAAAAGTAAAATACTTAAATTTTACTTAAATTCTTTTAAGTAATTTCGAATTAAAACCCGAGTAAAAGTAAAAGTAAAAGTAATTGAAATTTCAAAACTCGAGTAAGAGTAAAAGTAAAAGTAATTGAAATTTAAAAGTTGAGTAAAAGTAAAAGTAAAAGTAATCCAAAATCCATTACTTTTATTATTTTAAGTAAAAGTAAAAGTAACTTTTTACAACACTAGTATGTCTCTATTATTCGACAAGCAATGTACACATCAATGTTATGTTATATTTTTATTATGGTATGAATTTCTTGCTAAAAAATTCCAAAAACTATATTTATTTGCCCATTGTAGTTTTATAAAAATTCAGATCTTTTATAATGGTGATTTGTGACCAAACAAAATTCAGGTTTTTGATAACTAAGCGGTAAATTATAATTCTAATAAAAATTTTTTTGACATTTTAAAATAATGCAAATTTAAAAATTCTTTTTGTTTCCAAAACAACGTGTTGGAATTTTAAAAAAAGGTTTTTAGATCACCTTAAACCTAACTTAGATTTTTAACACTTTCAATATTGTTTAAAAACAAGTATAAAGTAGGGATTTTCATGAGTTTACTAGATTTTGCTCCATTAAAAAAATTAACCTAAGTTCAGTCCACTAACGGCATGTTAACTACCGGCTAAACTATTAATTTTATAAATGTTCAATGTCAAATCACTGGTATTGTTAGTAAAATATAACAAGGAAGATATGGCACTGTCAATTATATACCTGAAAAGTTTATAATAGATCCTAAAAGTTTGGCAAAAGCATTTTCAATCTGTTCCATTCCAAGTTAGCCGTTTATTAAAAAGATCCTATTCATAAGTTTTTTTATTTTAAAAATTTTTGTAACAATAATCTTTAGTTTTTATAATTTGCTGTTGTCAATCGGAACAAATGATTTTTTAACGTAAAAATTGCAAAATAATATAATAAAATAACTTAATTAAAATAACGTCCTAAATGTCTAAATACCTATTAGCTGTTATTCAAAATAAATAATAATCTTCTTGTTCAAATATCATGTTTTTAATTCAAACACAAAAAATTGTGAAATTTGAAAGGAAAAAAAGAAATTTAAACAATAAAATGTATTTTTAACAACCCGCAAACGTAGCCGGTAGTTAACATGCCGTTAGTAAACCGGCCCCTGAGTTTTTTGTTTATATTTTGCTATTTTTTACATGTTTTTTTATAAATGTAATACATGAAGCTTATGGTTAAAGTCGTTATAATATATTGCTGTATATTTGCTATTGTAATTTTTCTGGCTGTAATAAAGCAATAATGAATTCATCAATAATAATTTATCGTGAATCTTTTAATAAAAAATGACGGATAAAATTTTTAAAAAAATGTTAAATAAAAGTCGAATCTAATTACTTTATAGAAATACTATTTCTTTGTTTTTTTCAAATTAACTAACTTTTTCAAAGGAACATTTATCAAATTAACGTGACAGAAGTCCACACCGCTTCGCGTTAAAAAGATTCGTTAAAAAAATTATATGGATTTATGGAGTCCTAAATAACAAGAAACCAATAAAACCCGATAATTTTTATAAATGGAGTTTTATGCTAGTGGAAACAACTAATCTATTCATCAATAAATTTGCTAGTGTATAACTTACCAGTTAGCTTTGTTGTTGGTGTTTGACCGTATTCGTGGTTTTCGTAGGCTTTACAATGCTCTGGAATGATTTCTGTAATTTTCATTTCGGGTAGCTCGATGTGGGAATTGTATGCCACACCGTTGTTCAGCCATTTGAGTTTCATGGCCGTATCCGGATATGCATAAGAAGTGAACTTAATATAACAGTTCTGAGTGTCCAACGGATAGTTTGCCAGTTGTAAATTGCAAGAAATTTTTGCTATAATCCTGCAAAATTTTTAACTTTTTTTTAAATTTAAAATATTCATTTTTTTGAACAAGTTTTTCATTCGTTTTAAAGTTGATAAAAAGTAGATAAAAATCTAGCTAAAAAAAGTAAATAAAAATCATTTTTTTCTAGCGTCGCCACCGTACATAATAAAACAAAAAAATCCCATTTGCATTTAGAGTGTATTTAACAATTTAATATAGTTTTTTATACATAATGAGTTTTACTTTATGCGCGATATATTGATTAATAGCCTTGATTGATAGTATATAGATTGGACACTTAAAACAGTAAAATACTTATTTAATGAAGAAAATAATATCAGTTTTATTTGTGGCATTAGAAAACACAGGTTTGAAAAAATACTAACGTACAATATTTAAAAAAATATTTAATGTGCGGTACACAGTCAAACCTTTTGTCTTGAATTTCGATGACTTCTAATAATTCACAAATTTTATTCATCAAATTATCTTCAGTGGTTAAGAAGTGATTCTTTATATTTGAAAAACTGCTTAATTGGTATAAAAATTTTAAGTTTAAAGGATGCATTGAAAAATTTCTACTTTTTTGATATTTGATTTTTTAGAAACAAAAAAACCAAAAAAAAAACACTGAAACTTTGGATTGTATTGGGGGGTAAATATAAACAGGTTTTATTATTTCTGAGTAAGTAGCGCGTGTAGTCGAATCGGTAGGGTAATTGTATATTTTCAACATGTTCCAGCCTCCGTTTATACATTCTTTTAAATTAAATAAACTTAAACAATATAATAAAAAACAGGATGACTGAAAATACACAGGAAACCTACCTGACAGAATAATAAATATATCCATCTGGGTATATTAGAAGCACACGGTTAGGTGAAGTCACATGTTGAAATTGGGCCGATTTAGCATTTGGAATGTATATATCTGGAACCCAAATATTTTTTAATAGATCTGGGTCTTGCAGAAGATAATGTTTACTACGATTGTGAACCAATCGCTGGTCTAACCATGTTTGCCGAAGAAAAATATCTGTTTCAAAAGCCTAAAAATAATTTTTAAACTACAGTTGCTATATGAGATTCGATATATTTATTTATTATTTTAAAAATACACAACAAATACCCACGTTAGAGCGCACACACGCGTGCACGCGCATATTTGCGCATGCATTTTGAATACCTGTTTCAATAAAACCCTAAAACACTTAATTCACCTCTGACGACCTTGAGCATCAACTATAACACATGCTCCTCGCACTTTTATTCCGACGTAGCAAAATATACACCGGCAAATCACACATACTACCCACTGTTTGAGAGCTTCTAAAATTATAAACTATAAAAATTAAAGAGACTATTTTAGCCTCCACAAAAATGACTAAAATTGGGTTAGAAAAGTCGAACAAATTATAAGACTTTTGTTACCACACGTGTTAGTGTTTTTATAAATTTAGATAAAAAATTTGACGAAAATCACAGCTGGGGCCAAGGGCGTAGCCAGGGGGTTATGGGGGTTGTAACCCCCCTTTTTTGGGCTGGCGGAGGTAAAAAAATTTGAGGGTCCAAAGAGAACAATTTTAAAAAATTTTCTCGAGCTTCGCTCCGCTCAGCGCTCGACATTTAAATACCTTTTTACAACTTTTAAGTGATGTTTCTAATGAATTTCAAAGACAATTTTTTAAAATTTTTCGTGTTCTCGCTTTTTTAATGTTATATTTTTTTAAACCTAAAATTTTTCAAATCTAACTTAAAAAAACAGTGCAAATAACAGCAAAAAAATCACTTAGCGCGAAGCGCAAAAAATTTTACCTTTTTTTAATGGTATTCTGAAAATTTGGAGTACAACCCCCTACAACCCCCCCTTTTGAAAAATTTGTATGGAGTACAACCCCCCTTTCCGAAATCGTGGCTACGCCCCTGGCTGGAGTCTATTTCATAAAGATTTTTTAATTGTAGATTAATAAACGCATTTAATTTCTTCTTATTTTATTAATCAAAAAAAACGAACGTAACTGTGGAATTTACGAACTTACAGACATGTAATTTTTTAACTTCTAAACGCAATTTTATTAATATACTTTTTAATTAAAAATACAAAAGAAAAATATGCGTTTATTAATTTACAGCTGTAAATTAATTACAAACAATTTTTATGAAATAGGCCCCTGGACATTTTTTAAATTTTATTCTTGTATTATTAATAGATTTTTCTTTCGTGGTTTTGTTTTATTTGAATCCAGAGATTTGAATAAACTAACATGCCTTATCCAAAAACAAAAAAATCCATACCATTTCAATTGGATTTATTTCGGAAATGCTTTCTAAATAAAATCCCATGTGATTTTCAACCGGTATGCCTACAAACAAAAATATATTATTCTATCACTAGTATTCATAAAATTGAAATTTTTAAACTCTCGAAAGAGCGCGAAATTTCGATCGGTTGATCTGCATACTACGAAAGATAAGTAGGAGATACGGTAATTATCCATTATGGTGACTCGCTATGTTTATTGCATACTTTATGTATAAACGGAGTTTCAGTGCAAGGTGCCTAAACAAATTTTATTTTAAGAAGTTTTCTGTAAAATACAAACAGTTAATACAAATTTTTGATTTAAAAATGCAAGTTTGGTGATTTTTGGCCAATATAAATTTATTGGCCTAGATCCGAAGAATGAACTGAGTCCAAAGTTTTCTCTTCGAAACAACCGGACATGAACTAAAAAAACCCAGACCAAAATTTAATGAATACCGGTATAAATTTTTTTTTCACAATTAAGCATCTTTCGGAAAAAGGTGATATAACTAATTAATTATCAATTTTTCTGATTATGTATCGCTTATTCAATTCAGAAAATTAAGTTGTAAAAAAGTAAAATAAAAAATATTTTACAGAAAACAAAGTAAAAGAATAAAGTAAAAAAATAAAGAAAATGTAACAATACAAATTGCTTAGACACATTTAGTTGCAACTTTTCTTCTTAATGAGAGCCGTTGCCCTCAATATAGAAATTTTTTGAAAGAAAAGGTTGATTTTTTTTAAATTGAAAGTGTTAATTTCCATTTTAAGAAAATTAAGTACTATTAATTAGAGTGTAGCTTGCCTAAAATATTTGATGTGAAATATTCAATTGGATTCAACGTGGACAAGTTTTTCTAAAATCAAATTAACATAGGTATTAATAGATTTGTGAACCAGGATTTTGAGAACTGATGTTTGTTTGTTTGTTTGTTTGTTTTCGCAGAAAAACTGTCCACAACAGTCCGCACATTTTGCACCCAATCTAATATTTTACGTCACAAGGACGTAATTATTTTATTCAATCATATATATTTCTTTCGCGTAAACTATAGAAACATAGTTTATACAATTCGGTTTACAATACAGTTTAAACAATTTTTTTGGATTAAAATGGAATTAATAAATAGGACCGACATATCAGGGTTTTTTTGCCAAATACAGCTGTCCAAATTTGTAACAAACCCAAAAATTAATTCCATCAGAGTGAAAATATCAAGGTGTTCAAGTAACCACTATTTTTTCGAGAAAATATTACGCGCAGAGAAACATGTGACAAACACAATACCTTTAAAAAACGTTTAAAATAATTAAAACAATCCTCAAAACATTCTGTTTTTATTTTCAATTTTAAAAATAACAAATTTAATAACAATTGATGACGAGCGCGAAACAACAAAATCAAGATAGCAGCATGTTTTTTAGGATTTCAAATTTGGCGAACTTTAATCTGACAATTTTGTGTTTAATTCTGCCAGTTTGGCAGACATTACGGGTGGCTGAGTTTAGTCTGCCACTTTTAGGAGAAAAAATTTAAGAGAGTAACTCTAAAAAAAACAAAATAGAATATTTTTATCCATACAGTGTCAAAAAACCTCTCTCTAGAAAAATTGGTTGTGTTCAAGGATAAAAAACGCATAAAGCCAGAAGTTAAATTTTAGATTATTTAAAGTTTTGTTTTACTTTGCTTATAATAATTATGGGCTTTTGATCTGAAAAAGCGGTATAAAAACCTTTTGAAATTTAAAACATATTTCTTATACCGCCCAAAATCAAATTTTTAGGTTTTTTTTAAATATTTTTTTGACAAATTAAACGAGGTATGAACCAGGCTTGCGTGCTACGTGGTAAAATATGAAAAAGCATTTTAATTACCTGCTCATATGTTTTTTAATATGCAGATTACCCAATAAATTCAATAAAACAAATGTATTTAATCAAATTTGCATATTATAAAATACCTACATAGGCATTATGATCGCTACCCGTCTCGTCACCATATCGGGTATTTATGGTTCCTACGCCGTACGGACGTTATTTTATAAATTGCAGATGGAAATTGAGCGAGCATATTTTAGAGTGCCAAGTATATTATACTGATTTTCAGTTTTTGATTCAAGCAACCTGACCAAATTATTGTACATAACGTTTGAATCCTAAGAAAAAAATACTACACAATTAAATAACAATCGGTTACATAATTACAGCCAACTTTTTTTTAAAATTTTTTTTGCTCGCGCGTTTATTCTTTATTTCTTCCTGGCGGAGAGTGGTTACGCCCTTTATTTCAACCTGCAAGAATTCAGGTTTGGGCTTAAATCTTATGAATACCAGAGTGCAACATAGTTCTACTCTGGTATTGTAAATTAGTCACGCTATATTAAAATTTCTGACACGTAATACAAAAGAACAAACGCTAAAAAATTCTTTTAGCTGGTTTAACTCATGGTTCAACTTACTATAAAATAAATTTATTTTAAGTGCTTCTAAGTTATTGTGCAGATGTTTTTGGATACATAGTAAGCATGCTTTATGTATTAACGGTGTGCGATTGTTATTTTGTCGCAGACGCGGAGTGTATATGGCGTCTCCTGTCTAAATATGCAAAGGATACTAAGGAGCAGCTGCAGCACCATGTTGAAAGTTGAGCTGCACTAGCACAATTTTCCATCTGCGTTTCAGATACGTTTTTAGCTTTAAAAATTCCAAAATAGGGTGAAAAAGCAGCACTGTTTAAAAATAATATTTTTATCCAGTTATTTTTAATGGTTCTTACCGAATTTCCATGCCGGTGGTTCTTTTTTATTCAAGTTCATAAGTAAACGTTGGTAATGTTTGTCAATATCAAGTGGAATGCCATGCAATGATATTTCTTTTTTCGCTGCTGTGGTGAAAAAAATGAATATTAGCAGAATCAAAGCGGAGCAGATAGAAGACATAAATTTTGGTGATTCTATTTTTGCAGTAGGTTTAACATTTTAGTATAAATCTAAAAAAAAATGAAACTAATAAACCAAACTTATTAACCCAGGCTTATCCGAGGGGTAGCCCAAGAGATAATTTGATGTATACAAAAATTTCGTGCACTGGCGACGAAACTTAAACTTTAACCCTTTGGGATTTTGTCGTCCAAAAAGCGCTGCAAATCCAAAGAAGGGTTAAACAATTTTGCGTCAATGCTGCACTGTGTTAAACTCTGCGTTAAGCGGGAGGCGCGAAGTTTAACACAGTGCAGCACTGACGAAGAATCCCTTCTGCGAATTTGCAGCGGAAAAAACCCCAAAGGGTTAAGCTGTTATATATCGCTAAGGGATTTGAACTGAACATTTATTCGACATAGTTTAGAATGATTTCTATCAGCTGAAATGGTCAAAAAAATTAACTATGATATTATAACTACGGTAGATACAGTGAAAAATACCGGATTAAAAAAACTTAGTAAGACATAAAAACGCCGTTTTCTGTTAGGACAAAACTTCCTTAGTATTTCCTGAAATTTAAGCGAAATTCACTTGCTTATTTTTTATGACTTGTTGTATGCGTGAAGTTTTGATGATTTTTAGAAAAAATTTTGTTTACAAAATCCCAATTCCTTTTAAAACGCTTGCTATTTTCTACACATAAAATAAGATAGACAAATTATATATCAATCGTGCGTATTTTTGGGGTTGTTTTAAAAACTTTGTATAATTTTTCTAAAAAGTTAAGGTCTATTCATACTTATGACAAAACGTCCTTTGGACAAAGTCCAAAGGACAAACCAAAACGTCCTTTGGACAAGCCAAAACGTCCTTTGGACTTTGTCCTTTGGACGAAGTATGAACGCTACTCAGAATTTGTCCTTTGGACAAAGTCCAAAGGACAAAATCCAAAGGGAAAAGTCCAAAGGACAAGAAGTATGAATACGTTGTTCTTTGGACTTTGTCCTTTGGACTTTGTCCAAAGGACAAAGTCCAAAGGACTTTTCCCTTTGGACTTTGTCCTTTGGACAAAGTCCAAAGGACTTTTGTCCTTTGGACTTTGTCCAAAGGACGTTTTGTCATAAGTATGAATAGACCTTTAATGGTCAAGCTTTTAAAAAGCCCTAAAAAATTGATAATTATATTTTGGCTGCGTTCCAGGCGGCTGGGTCTTTTGATGATTGCAATTGCATTAAGTTTAGATGTTTTACAAAAAATAAACTTGCTACTCACCATATTTCTAATCTATTGTGTCATAAAAACATTATGTTTTTATCTATCAGCTAATACTACAAAAACCTCCCAAAGCACTGAAAAATTTTTGTTTTGATATGTTTTCATAATAATAACTTTATGTTTTTTATGCTTCTTTCACACCACGATTTGCTTTTGTGTAATAAACATAATTTTTGTAAAAAATGAAATGTAAATTATGTCATTGCTTAAAATTCTTGAAATCCTTAAAAAATGCTCGAATTTTTTAGCAAAACACATCGTTTTATTTATCAGCAGCCAATCAGAGTAAGGAATTTTACGAGTGACCAAGATTTGCATCGTGGAGTTTTAAGTATTGGCGAAATTCATCGTACCTACAATTTTTAATATTTTTTCATGACGTTTTTGAACTATTTTTTGTTTTATATTGACTGAATTTGAAAAAAATAAACTTTAAAAGCTTACTTTTTTGGAAATTTATTTTAATCTTAAAACAAGGTTCGATCGCCAAAAAAGCTTTAAACGCAGCAAAATTTATATTAACAAATTTAGAGAACTTGTTATAAACTAAAAATAAACTTTTTTCAGTAGAATTAATACATTATACATTAATAGAATATTATACATTAAGAAACAGCCCATGGTGTCTGGTCTTCATTTTCTGCTTTTTCAAAAATTGATTTTCAGAAACAAAAAAAAAGCATTCTCTTTGACACTCTAAAAAACTTTAAAGAGTCACACCCCAAAAAAATTTATGTTCCCCGGACAGCCCTAAAAGAACGCAAGATTATTAAAAAATTCCACTAAAAAGTTTTGAATTTTTGTATACCTGGAAAGGCTTATGCCTACAACAAACCAAACGCCATTTTTTATATCTTACTAAGAAAAAAGTTTTGGGTTTTTTTAAGTCCAGGTTTTTTTCATATATATATATATATATATAAAGAAACAAAATTTGCAAATAACCAAGAGTTTTACCTATGCTTGATCCGTAAGCGAGATATAGCAAACAACCTTAAAATTCGCGTAACTCCACAGAGTTTTCACACCATAGATAGATTTTTCACTATATTTCACACCACTAACAAATTTAGAACGACCATATAAAATATAAATAGTATACTCTGGTTTGGATTCTCCTGTACAAAAATAAACAATCAGCAAAAAACACAACCATAAACTAAAACGAAACACTTAAATAATTATAACTGAATTAGATTGGCTACTTTTATTTTTTTCTATAACTTTTTATTACTGGTTTGTATAAATTAAAAGTTTCTTTAAAAATATAGAAAAACATGTTTTTACAGATGTTATGAAAAATAAATGATTTATTGTTTTGCGTTAGTTTAAAGTTACTTTTCAAAATAGCCAACGTTAAGATCAAAAACTTTAATTCCAGCTACCTCAAACAATTCAGTAAATGTTAGCAATAAATGTACTAAATATATAGTAAATAACCTCCTAATAACTAAACAGTTTGTTTAAAGTGTTAATATTATTATTAACCGTTAATTGCTTAATTTTTTTAGATTCGCAGTAATCTACAAAACACTGACGCAGTTTTTAAAAATCCAATTTTAAAAAAAATTGACTAATACTATTTTATAAAACTTTCATTTAGCTTACACGAATTAAAAAAAACACAAAATTATAAACCAAAAATCTTAAACAATAAAACCATAAACAAAAAAATCAACTACCTAACCGTGGACACCACTCTAAATTTTTTATAATAAAAAACATAGAAGGGCTAAAAAAGTGCGCCATAGATACAAAAAGTTTTCTATGGTCAAAAGTACTTAAAAATGTGACAAATGCATTGAAACTTTACCTTATTGTCGCTGGTGGTGTTCAAACAAACATCAGAATGAAGTTTCAAACTTTTCAATGGCGTTTTCATTTATAACCTTACTAAAATAAACAATTATTTTTGGTTGTTTAAACAAGAATATTATACTAACATATAAAAATTTTTATCAAGATTCAAACAAACTATTTTGAATAATAATTAAAAGTGTAACCTTAACTTATTATGCAAATTAATATTGAACAATTTAGATAAAGCAATAATTTATTTAAAACAAAACAATGGTGGTTGAAAAAACCTTGCTTAAAACAGTCTGACAAAAAATGATTGAGGAAATAAGGCTCGTTCACACTTATGCACAATGCACAATGCACAATGCCGTAAAACTCCGAAAATAGGTGTTAACACTTACGCACAATGCACGATGCACAATGCACAATTCATTATTGGACTTGCAACGGCGCTTCAAGTTTTGTGCGAGTAGCAGCGCGCTTCGAAAATTCGTACGCACTTTGTTCGTAAAGTACGTACGTTGAGGACTCTTCTGCTTAAAAACCGAATCAAGTAATAAATATTCTTGAACAAACAACTTCACATTTCATTATACATCAAATTTAAAACATATTTTTGTGTTTAACAAAATATAAAACATAATTCCATGCAAAATAAATAAAAAAGAGGGGTTTTGAAACTATATTTTGGATTTTTTTAGCTTTCCTGACTAATATTCAGGATAGATTATCCCAACATCGGTTAATTTGAGTTTTTTTGTCAACTTGGATTTGCAGCAACGTTATTCTTTGTTAGGTTTCGTTTTTTAATAAGAGAAACAACATTTTAAACCGTATTTAAAAATAGTTTTGGCTGCAAATTTGTTTTGATGCATTATGCATTGTGCGTAAGTGTGAGCAGGTCCTATAATGCATTGTGCATCGTGCATTATGCATCGTGCATTGCGTATTGTGTGTAAGTGTGAACGGGCCTATAATTATGAAATTTTATCTCCTAATTCAAACGTGACAAGTTAGAAATTCTATAAAACGGTATTCCAATCAAACAGAGTGCGAGAAAAAAGTGTAAATTAAAAAACATTTGCAAATTAGATTCTCAGCTAAAATCATATTAAGGCTTCGTAGCTAGCATAAATATAAATGCGTTTTTGTCTTTTTGTGCCTAACCTATTCCATTCACGGAAAAATAATTAGTACGGCAGAATTAGTAGTTTTGTCATGGGAATAGGTTCTTTAAACCAACGAAAATTAATATGGAAATGAACAAATGAAAATGCTTAAATCTTTTTTATCTTTTTAAAATATCTCATACAGTGTTCCATTAAAATAAATAGTTATATAAAATTACATTACTATAAAAAATTACTTTATAAAAAACAAAACTTTTTCCAAAAATTTATCTGGACAAAAACACAAACATTTTGTTTCTATAATTTGAGTTTATATTCTAAAAAATATTTATGTTTTTTAAGAAATCGCTCTTAATAAACGTAACTAATACAAGGAAATCTTAATAAGATAAAAAATTATTAAAAAATGCGAGGACGAGAGTATCAAACAAAAACTAATAACATTATTTTAGTTTGCATTGCACACGCTTGCCTTATTTTAATTCTTTTATAGCAAGCTACATTGCCAGTTGCTAAATCGTTCTATTGAATGAAAAACAATAAAACTTAATTATAAAGGTTTATAACCTTTTATTTCTCGATGCCAGTTTTAATTAAAGAAAAAATTACTGGTAGAATAACGAGTAACCTTGGCAATTTTTTATCCTGAATCACAAAATAGTAATTTATCGCACTTACATACATTGTAATAGTTTAGTTATAAAATATACACATATTATAGACATCACATTTCGTGACACTAATTACAAAAAAAGAAAAATTAAAAGCATTCTAGAGAGATTTTCTATACTTAATTACTTAATTACTATAAATGAAAAATGTTACAATCAATATTAATAATAAATACAATTTTTTTTCATAAAATATTTTGTTAAAAAATTTATCCCTTTTTTGCTTTACCTTTTTGTGTCCCCATGTACAACTCTGTTTTTGTTCTTCAAAATAATCGTCCAATTTGTTTCCTTTTCTTTAAAATTTTTGTGTTTGTACTTTTTCATCGTTTAATATTTTGTGGTTTTATTTAAATAGAATTTTACCAATATTTTTAGCTTTTTAAATAGTTTTAACTTATACTTTTACTATTGGACTTTATAAAATCATCTTATCTATTTTCCAAAAAAAATTTTCATTGTTTTGCTAAAATTTTTAATTTTTAAAATCTGTTGAAAAAATTTTATAAAATATTTTGCTTTTTTTCATATGGTAAAAAACCTAATAATATTTGTACATTTATATAATTGAACAATCTTAAGTTTTTAATTTGGCAAACTGGAGCCAGATACATTGTATCGTAACTTAACTTTCTGTACTCTGTATACAGAAAGCGTCGATTAATGCAAGGACGTAGTGGTGGATCCTATGGTGGATATATTGACCATTTGTTGTTACAAAACTATTGTTTCAGCAGAATTATTTTACTTTAGAAGGTATGTTATCCAAAAAAATGTGTTTGCACCTAATAATATTTTTTTAATAACTCTTGGGATTTAATTTTCGCTACAATATTTTTGTGTGACCTGACAAAATCAAGTAATATTTTAAAAAAATTAATAAATACACATTGAAATAATATACTGCACCGAGCTGCTTATTTTAAAAATATTTAAAACATTAAATTATTGTAAATCCTGTTACATTTTTACAGAATCATTAAAACTTAGTGTATATTTCAACTAAAAAATCAGTAAAAACGTACATATCAATGCTTCGGAAGATAAAAATATTTATAATTTATTCCAATAGTACAAACAAAGTAATAATAGCTTAGTCATATGATCAAAGGACATTTATTTTTAAGCGTCATTTATCTATAATTGAGGGTAATTATTTATTAATGAATTACTTTTCTTTCCCGCTTAGACTTTAATTGCTACCTTGAAAGTTATATAGTTTAATTATAAGTAAATATTTGAACATATAAATTTTGAATTTATTTAATTTGCTGAATTATCAATATTTCCCAGTATAAAATACAGAAGAAATTACATTTCCACTGTCACACTCAGCCATATGCCATTTTATATGGATTTTCATTAACGTCTTTAGGCTCTACGTACAGCTATAAACTGTCCAATGAATTATAAAACTATAAAATAATTATGTCAAAACACCGGGATCACTCTGGTGTGGCTGGCAGTAAAACGAACAGCTGTTTTGCGTTTCGCATTAAGTACACTTTAAAAACATTGAAACAAAATATAACTAGATTATACCATAAGCCTTTTTAAGTAAAAACTCAATTTTTTTTATAAATATTTACTTAGTAATATGCGTAATCTACCGATTTCTGTTGAACAATACAATAATACCTTTAATTATTGATTTATAAAATATTAAAACATGAAAGTGTAAAAATGAAATTACATAGATTTTAAATTCGTAGTCGTTTTAAAAAAGTGAATTTTGCAGCATTTTTTTGTTATTTTTCAAATACATAAAACAACAAACAAAATATTCAAATTATATTGCTGAAATGTTTGGCTAACAGGCATAATTTTAAAACGGTTTATTTCAACCAAATAAATAAAACCGACGTTTCGACGCTGCAAAACACAGGTCTTTGTCAAGGTCGAAACGTCGGTTTTATTTATTTGGTTGAAATAAACCGTTTTAAAATTATGCCTGTTAGCCAAGCATTTCAGCAATATAATTTGAATTATGACACCTCAGGCATCTCTAAAGGATTTCGACAATGTTTAAGAATTCGCTTTGGCCATGAAGCGGTCTACAAATTCAATTCTCTACTACGATGGAACATAAAACTAGCAAACTTACATTGTCGAATAAAATTTATACCTTAGCTTGTTAGCTTTATGTTCCGTGGCTTTAGTATTAATGTCATTCATATACATTCCGTACAGGAAATATAAAGTTATTAAAGTTTAAAATGCGAATAATTAAAAACACCCTGTATCAGAAAACACCCTGTATTTATACCTGAAAACACACAAGAACTTAAATTAAAATTGATTTGCATTGCAACCCACAGTTTATGCAACACACATGAGTTTAAAATACATAAAAGTAAGTTTTATTTGTTTAAGACAAAAAATCAGGAATCTTTGTTGAAATTGAGTTATAGTTAAGGTACAGTAAAAAATGTACTTCGTGCTACGTACGAGAGAACAAAATACAAACAAAATATCTGTAATGTAATAAAATATCAACAAATTTAAATATTTAATGAGCGACTGTTTACGTAATAAAAAAAACACACACCTCATATGAGAAGGGGGACCCGATTCCCTTTGTGGGGGACCCAATTCCCTTTTTCGATTTTTTATTGCGGGGGACCCGATTCCCGTTTTTTTATGCGGGGGACCCGATTCCCGTTTACCCCCAAAAATGGTGTTAAACTTGTAACCGATAGAGTTTAAGGGTTGAAAAATTTATCCCTAAGCCTAAGCTTAATTCTAAGCCCAAACCAAACCCCAAAGCATTTTTTTTACTTTTGGCTCAAAGTTCTCATTTCTAAGTCCTCTTAGTTTCTCAAAGTTGACAAAATTTTTTGACAGACAAAAGTCAACGAATAAGCCAATGAATACTATGATGAAGTTAGTTTTCCGCTGCAATTAGCATACTACAAAGAAAAAATTCGACCCCTAGTGGGAAAATTTGTAGTTTTATTATAAAACTGTATTTTAGATTTTTTCTAAGTTTTACAAAAGTTCATACATATCTGGACGGACGTGCGGTTTTTGGACAGACGTACGGTCTTTACGGATGTACAGTGTTTGAATGGACGTTTAGTCTTAACAAAGGTGCAGTCTTTATGTGCGCGTGCGGGCTTTAAACGGACGCGCTGTCCAATAACGAACCCTGCTCGATACCGCTCGGACATTTGGTGAAATTTTATTTTGGCTGTCACATTCGCATTTAATCTCAATGGCTGAACTTTGAATTAGGCTCAATTTCATTCCCATTTATTTTTGGCTGTAACTCAGTTATCGCATTTTATTGCAATGCAATTATCACATTTAATTGCACTTATCGAAAAGACAAAACCAGTTTTTATTAGGCTTGTGAAAACCAGTTTTTATTAAACTTAATAGAGTATTGATGGGGTTTGATGGTTAGTGATTTCCTATTGTATTTGTGCAAACGTAAACACCAGAAGTGATATACATTTTTTAATTAATTATTTATATTTAATTTTAAATTTTCATTTTGGTTCAACAATTTTCGTAGATATGCTTTATGTTTAATTTTGAATTCGTTTGTGTATGTTGCAATCTTATTATATTTACTTTAATAGTAGTTTAACATTTTAGAAAATAATTGAAAACTTTGCAACTGTAAAATTTTCTTGTTAAAATATTGTTTTTGGTATTTACCTTTGTTTTATAATTTGTTATTTAAAGCTTTGTTAAATTGTTTCAATAGGCATATTATTTGTTATAAAGATAAAGATAATTTGAAATACATTTTTATTTATTCCTTTGTATTCTTTAAAATTAAATTTTTGTTTCGATTTGAAATTTCAAAATTTAATTTATCGAAAGCTCCTTAAACAAGCTAAAACTGTTTGCATTTAACAAGTAACTTACTTTAATTTAGTTTTAATGCAATTAAAAACTGCTGCTAACATTTAACAGAATAAGTTATATGTCGTAAATGCTATAATTTACTTATATTTTGTAAAACAATATACAATTTTACTTACAGTTAACCAATCGTTCACTGAAAATTAATACAAGTAAAAACGAAAATTTTAAATATTGTGGTGTGATTTTACATAGGTGTCCGGAAGAAATACTTTTTGCAAAATATCTTCGGAAAAAATATCCTCTTTGAGCGGTAAATTATTCGAAATTTTTAAACACTTTTTGGGTTTATTTTTGTTAAAACGTTAAGTAAAATAACGTTTTAACGTTTTTACGTTAAAACTTGATGGCAATAGTAGGTAGAAAAACGCGCATTTTCTTATTAAAAACGTAACATTGTTTCCAGCTGTAAGATGCGCATTATGTACTCGGCACCGTCGTGTCGTACCCCCTGAGGACCATCGTGTCATGGGACCGTCGTTTCGTAGATCCAAATTAATTAGGTCCTTAAATACTTAAAGTTTGGCGTTTGAAAATTTCCAAGAAGTGCTATTAAATTGCACATAGATATAGTAAATCGGAAAAATTTTTTAAACATTAATCAATGTTTATAATATTAAAATTAGGGTAACTGACTTAATTTCGGCCACCTTTTTTTATTTTTTTAGATAAGTTTTTTTGGTTTTTCCAATCGATTCAAAATTTGGTCTAAAAATCAAACGATAGCTATTTTTGTTATTCCAGTGCTAAATTTAAAAATTTCTTTAACACTTAAAGATCAGTGGAGGTTTAAAGTTGTTTTTATAGTGTCCGAAATTAAGGCGAGAGCCATTAACTTCGGCCACCTAGAAAAAACTGGCTTTAACTATTGCCAAAACAAACAAAATTTTTAAAAGGTTGCAAATTAATCTTTAGGTATTGTTCTTGGTACATATAACTTAATTTTTTCCCGTTTGCAAACTTTAATAGTTATTAGCAAGACTTTAAATAATTATGTTAAAACATTAAAAAACAAGTTTTAATAACTTGTATTTTTTGTTCAATTTTATTTTTGGCTTAAAAAACGTCAAAAAAGTCAAAAGAGCAAAAAAAATTCTTTATAAATACGGTAGTACGACGATATTAAAAACAGCAAAAAATGGCAGGTTTTTTACCTAAATTTTAAGGTGGCCAAAATTAACAGAATCTTAAAATGCGCAGTTAATTAAACGCATTGCAAAGTGATTTGAAGAAAATATCAAAACATGAAAATTAACAATTTTGAGCCTTAAATAGAAGATATTTTAAGGTTATATAGTGCTTCGTTCTAAATTTGATGCATTTTAAACACAAAGCAAAAATTAAGAAAATCACAAAAAATTCACTTATTGTATGAAAACGTTAATAATGCAGAATAAAAAAAATATAAAACTTTTGCAAAAACACTTTCTTCAACATTAATCCAGTTACTTTTGTGGTAGTTCTTTTGTGTTTTAAAAATAAGCCAATTTTCTAACATCCTAAATTGGTGGCCGAAATTAAGGCCTGGCCGAAATTAAGTCAGATACCCTATATATAATTTAAATAATATAAACATTAATTTAATTATTTAATTTTAATTATTGACTGTGATTAATTTAAAAAATGTTTGCTATTTATTGTACCTATGTGCAATTAAATATTTTTGTTTAGCACAAAGTTTTTTATAAACTACATCTACTTTATAATTGCGCAATGCGTTCTCAAGTTGGGAGCCTCCCTCCGTCCTGTGGCATTTTTAATTTTTTTCTTTCAGAATCTTGTGGATTTTTTATAACTTTTCGCTCATAATTCTTCTTCTTTTTCGCACTCCTTCTATCCCTGCGGAAAATTTGAGCGAAATTTTCACCCTTCAAAATTATTATTAAAAACGGGTTATTTCCGTCAAAAAATAACGAACGTCGCGGAGCGGAATTGCCTACCAGGGACCGATTCCTTTTAGATATGTGTTATAATCTTTTTACCAGCCAGGAAGATTATAGGTCGTTTATGACCTGCGCGGCTTTAAAAGTATTACTAGGCTGCTGGGGTTTCTTACCAGTCCACATTAGCGGGCGCAAGGCATTTGGTTTGCCACACTAAATACGCGAGCCAGTTGGCTTATTTGAGTGACCTTAGACAGTGGGTACCTTAGACACCTTAGCCCCGCCCGCAAAACAGGTTTTTTCCCCAGCGTGGGGTGTGGGAGCGGGCTGGCTTATTTGAGTGGCGCCAAAGCAGAGGCTAAACTGACCAGCTTGGGCAGAGAGAGCACATTCTTTATAACCACTCACTGCATGCCTATTGAACAGCGTCTCGTATTTTATTTTATATTAACAGCGTCCGTTTTTATTTGTTGTTTGTAATAATAAGCGTGTTTATTTATAAAGTAATTTTTAAAATGTTGTTTGTAATAATAAGCGTCTTTATTTTTAAAGAAATTTCAATAATATGTTTTTAATATTTTTTAACATTCTTTTAACAATTTTGTAATAAGCGTGTTTATTTATAAAGAAATTGTGAAAATATGTTTTTGAACGCTTATTTCTCTTTATTAACAAACAGCGTCGGTTTTTATTTGTTGTTTGTAAAGGTTTATTTTATAAAGACAGTTTATATTTATGTTCTTAGTTACCTCCGTTTTTTGATTCAACCTCCCGGGTGGCGCTAGGGGGGGTGCGACCCCCCCTTGGGGGGCATTCAGACTATATACCAGTTTTACCTCAAAACCACCTCAAAACACATACTCGGGGGTTTTGTAGGTCCTGATTACGAATCCGACCTTCGTTTTTCAATTTGACCCCCCGGGGGGCGCTAGGGGGTGCAATCTCTCCCCTTGGGGGGGCATTCTGACTATATACCGGTTTTACCTCAAAACAACCTCAAAACACATACTCGGGGGTTTTCGTAGGTCTTGATTACGAATCCGACCTCCTTTTTTTGATTTGACTCTCCAGGGGGCGCTAGGGGGGTGCAACCCCCCCCTTGGGGGCATTTTGACTATGTACCAGTTTTACCTCAAAACACGTACTCGGGGGTTTTCATAGGTCCTAATTACGAATTGGGCCTCTTTTTTTATTTGACCCCCCGGGGGCGCTAGGGGGGTGCAACCCCCCAGGGCATTCTGACTATATACCAGTTTTTCCTCAAAACCACCTCAAAACACGTAGTCATGGGTTTTTGTAGGTCTTGATTACGAATCCGACTCCAATTACAAATTACGAATCTGTTTTTCGATTTGACCCTGGGGGGTGCTAGGGGGTGCAACCCCCTCCTTGGGTGGCATTCTGATTATATACCTGTTTTACCTCAAAACCACCTCAAAACACGTTTTCGGGGGTTTTTATAGGTCCTGATTACAAATCTGACCTCCGTTTTTTGATTTGACCCCCCGGGGTGTGCTAGGGGGTATAACATTATTAAGCCTGGGGGAGATTCATCAAATATCGTTCAAATAATCTTCGATTTTTTTTATTCTGTGCACCACTATTAAGAGAGGTAAATTCTTTAAAAATCGTTCAAGTAAATTTCGATTTTTGTCTGTGCAACATTATTAAGCCAGGGGGGAATTCCTTAAAAACTGTTCAAATAAATTTCAATTTTTTTATTCTGTTCACCAATTATTAAAGGGGGAAATTCTTTAAAAATCGTTAAAATAAATTTCAATTTTTTTTCTGTGCACCATTATTACAAGGAGAAGGGGAATTCTTCAGATTTTCAATAATTTAATCCTATATTTTGATGTGTTTAAAACTAGATTTTTTGAAAGCTAAGAACACAAAGATTTTTTTTAATCGATTGCGCGTAAAAAATGAATAAACAAAACGCGATACTTTTTTAGGCAAATTTTCTGTACGTAACAAAATAGTTTACAATATTTGACCGAAATTCAATACAAGTTCAATTAACTTCGAGCAAAAAACCTTTTTTAACAAAAAAAATTTATAAAAATATGCAAAAAAAAGTTTTTTTAAAGAAAAATCACATACATAGCAAATTAAACGCTGGTTTAGGCTTAAGCAATAATACTAAAAATACACAAATTGATGTTTTATTTTAATAAACTCAATAAATTATTTATTTTAAAATTAAAAAAACATGTTTTAAGTATAAAATTGTCATAATATTTTAAATTTTCTTTCAAAATCTTATTTTTTTAATTTTATTGGATGCAGATTGAATAGTTTAAATTAAGAAATTGTCTTGATTTTTTTTATTTGTACTAGATTTTTGGAAAGCTAAGAACACAAGGATTTTTTTCCATCAATTGCGCACGCGCGTAAAAAATGAGTAAAGAAAACACGATACTTTTTTAGGCAAATTTTCTGTACATAACAAAATAATAATTTACAATATTTGACTGAAGTTAAAAAACCGATTTTAAAAAACTAACCACATTCTCAATTATGTTATTATTTTATTGGTTTTCCAAAATAATCTTAATTTTTTGATGTGTTTAAAACTAGATTTTTGGAAAGCTAAGAACACGAAAATTTTTTAATCGATTGCGTGTAAAAAATGAATAAACCAAACGCGATATTTTTTAGGCAAATTTCTGTGCCTAACAAAATAATTTACAATTTTTGACCAAAATTAAAAAAAAACCGATTAAAAAAATAACCACGTTCTGACTTATATTATTATTTTATTGGTTTTCCAAAATAATCTTAATTTTTTTGATGTGTTTAAAATTATATTTTTGAAAAGCTAAGAACACGAGGATTTTTCCATCGATTGTGCATGCGCGTTAAAAATGAGTAAACAAAAAGGGATACTTTTTTAGGCAAATTTTCTGTACGTAGCAAAATAATAATTTACAATATTTGACTGAAATTAAAAAAACGATTTAAAAAAAAACTAACCACGTTCTCAATTATGTTATTATTTTATTGGTTTTCCAAAATAATTTTTTTTGATGTGTTTAAAACTAGATTTTTAGAAAGCTAAGAACACAAGGATTTTTTAATCGATTGCGCCTAAAAAATTAATAAACAAAACGCGATATTTTTTTAGACAAACTTTCTGTATCTAACAAAATAATATACAATATTTGACCAAAATTAAAAAAAAACAATTAAAAAAGTAACCACGTTCTCAATTATATTATTATTTAATTGGTTTTCCAAAATAATCTTAATTTTTTTGATATGTTTAAAACTAGATTTTTGGAAAGCTAGGAACACAAGGATTTTTTTAATCGATTTCACTTAAAAAATGAATAAACAAAACGCGATATTTTGTTTAGCCAGATTTTTTGTATGTAACAAAATAATTTACGATATTTGACCGAAATTAAATACAAGTTCAAATCCTCTTTAAACAAGCTGAATCTTTTTTGCATTGATTTTTTTTATTTGTGAAATTTGTAAAGAGCTTTTTGGAAAGCTAAGAATGGGGGATTTTTTTAGGGGATCGCACACGTGCATAATAAAAGACTAATCAAAAACGCATGTTTTTTAAATTGTAAAAGCAAAGTTCTTATTCAATAAATCACACTAAAAGATCATATTATTTATTTTGCATTAAGATACTGAACGATTTTGAAAAGTGCAGTTTTTAAAATGATAAGAAAGGTGTGTGATCACCCCTTTTTGTTGGTGAAACCGATTTTAAAAAAACACACCTTGTTCTCAGTTTTTAAAAAATAAATTAATTTATCTAATTCATTTTATGATGTTCTAAATTTTCTGATCATTTTTAAATTTGCAGAAATTAAGAACTCAGGTGGGTCAGTTTGCAAAACGATTGAAGAGCTGCAGTTTAAACGATTTAATAAATAGTAAATTTGTTTGCTTTATGTTTCAAAACATTTCTGGCACTATTATTAATGTGGATATTAATTTTAATTATGTCCAACATTGATATACAAAACTAGAAAGGAGAGGGCCCGTAGGGCCCTCGCCTTTCTAGTTTATTTAATAAAGCTTGGATAGCAATTAATTTAGGCATAGATTTCCCAGACTAATGATATCTCACTTAAAAACACACACAATGTTTTGTGTTTCAACGCACACACAAAAATAAATAAACGCCCAAACATTAAAAAATGTTTACTTTCGACGTTATGTGATTTTAAGCTGTAAATAATAATAGCAAAAATATACAATATACCGAAAAATGTGCAACTCCTATATAAAAAAGTACAGAAAAGGTGGCCTTTATAATGAGCCTCTCCGTTTAAATGACACTCTCCACTATAATGGCATAGTAGTCATTTTAATTCGGCGAGTTAAAATGGAGAGGAAGCTATTATAATAGCCATTTATTCATTTAATTTCACTTTATATATAAAAGTGTAATACTGTCCGGGCCGTACGAGTTTTACCGTGTTGGACAGTATTAACCCAACGCGATAAAACTCGTACGGCCCAGACAGTATTACACTTTTATATATAAAGTGAAATTAAATGAATAAATGGCTATTATAATAGCTTCCTCTCCATTTTAACTCGCCGAATTAAAATGACTACTATGCCATTATAGTGGAGAGTGTCATTTAAATGGAGAGGCTCATTATAAAGGCCACCTTTTCTGTACTTTTTTATATAGGAGTTGCACATTTTTCGGTATATTATATATTTTTGATAATAGTAGGAAAAAGCGATGAAGATAAATTTTTAAATTATCTACGTTTTCTAATTTTATTTAAGACGACACCGTAAGACTCAGTGTTTTTGCGGCACTCACACGTTGCCCCAGACTAATTTTATTCTATTTTTTTAAAATAATTTTTATTGTCGCCGAATGGCTCTTAATGAGCGGTTAGGATATTTGTTAGTTCTTCACTTTGAAAATTAGCCACTTTTATAAAAAGGTAAGATTATAATCTAAACCAAAAAAATGTAAAATTATAATCTAAACCAAAAAAAATCACAAGAGAATGTGTATTGCTGTGTGAAGTTACTTAATATGTAATTCAGAAAAGAAAATAAGTGTTACACAAGTACTCCAGTATACCCAATGCGTAACTTAGAAAAAAAATTGGTTGTTTTTCACATAAACAGAGATTTAACTACGGGCAATAGAGCATACACAAGAATAAAATTCAGGTGAGGCGACAATTTAGAATCAAACCGTGCTAATCATAAAACTTTGGACTGTGTCCACTTTTTACGCAGACCGGTCTGCGTAAAAAACGGTCCCAGTCCGTTATTGCAAATGCAATGCACACGTCCAAATCAGCTGTTTTGTTTGTCAGAGAATTGTTCACATTATTTTTAAATTTTAAAACTTAATAAATCTTGCAACTGATATTCTAATTTCAACGTAGAATTGTAATAATAAAGAAATATTCAGTTTTTTAATAGTTTTAGGCAAATTTGATTAAATGTGCATAGTAGAAAAGCGGTGTACTCGCAATAATTAGGACGATGATCAAAATGGACTGGGACCGCTTTTTACGCAGACCGGTCTGCGTAAATAGCCGACCCAGTCCGCCTTGGACCGGGTCCAAAAGTTTTATGAATAGCACGGTAGTGAGAAAAATCAGCTCCAAATATTTACCACAGGAAAAATTTTTGGAGGAAAAAAAACGAAAGTCAAAAAAGTTAAGCAAATTGAGCTTATTAGTATAAACTTCAGTTATGTTTAGCAAAAGTTTTTAGGTTTTTAGTATCACAAAAAGATGGGTAATATTTTAGCCATGTAAAAGGTTTAGATTTTTAATTGGCTAAAAAGCTATTTAAGGTTTTGTTGATATTAGATGACACCATCAACAACGATTAACCGCGCAGTGACTTAACCCATTTAATATAAGCGAAAGAGCGCCCCGCGCTCTTCCCTGATATATGTTTATTTTTCTGCGTTTTTAACATCCATGATAATATTTGGAAATTATTGGTTATTTTATCCTTTTCAAAAATTAAGTTTAAGGCTCAGTTTAAACCAAACTAAAAAGTGACAATGGAACGGAAAAAACGCCTGCGGGACGTGTTGTCACTAGTCAGAAGAAACTTTGCATTCTATTATTTTTTCAACCGAAAATATTTTTTATGAGCTGATAAAAATAAAATTATGAGTGACTTGAGTAAAATTAAAATTGTCAAAGTGTTTTTTAAAAGCAAAATTTACATTATTATTATACTTTAATATAATTTTTGAATTTTATTTATACAGTAATATAATATTTATTAAATGAGTTTTTGTTTAATTGATATGCAACCTAAAGTTTTCTTAATAAATATGACTTTTCCGCAAAATATAATTCGATATATTCTTAATTGAGTTTAGGTAACAAACCGGACACTGTAATTGACATTAAAGAATTAAAACGGTAAAGGATCATTTTCTAGTCAAGTAAAAAAGGTTACAACAATAATCTGACACGTTATTACTAATCGAAACAGACGTTTTATTTCTGAATCGAAATGAATTGGCGGGTTTGGATTCGATTCGTTTTTTATTTTTTCTACCGTGTGGTTCGCGGTTTGTTTTGTGCGGTTCAAGATCTATTGTTTCCTTTCCCAAACAACAGTTCGAATTCATGTCAGGTGTTTCGAATTTTAATGAAAAAAAGAATCGCAGCCGGGGATGTTGGACGACATTTTGATTTTTTTCCTTTACATAATTATTTTACGGATCCCGTAAAACTTCTCAGAAATCCAAAATGGAATTTATACTGTTTGGATAACAAATTCGCCTATTTCGTTTTCCTCCCTAAAAATTACTTGGTAATACTTAACTTTTACAAATTTGCAATTGATATAAAAAAATTTTAAAAATAAAAGTATAAATAATTTAAATTTAAAACAGAATAAACAAAAAATTGAAGATTTTCAGTTCATAAGCAGGTTAATATTTTTCTTTATGTACTTTATGGACCGATAAACGAGACGTGATATGTATTTTGCGTTTACGTGATCAGATTCACAAAAGTTAAATTTTGCAAAGCTTCGCAAAACTTTTGGAATTTTGATTTTTTTTTGCGTTAAAACAGGATTTTTTTAATTTACTTAGATTTTTTTAATTCACTTCCAGAAATAAAGGTGTCCATTTTGAAACCTTTTTTTTTCTAAAATTTATAGGAGGAAATATTTATTAGGAAATAATTTTAGTAATTTGGGAACTTCAAAACTATTTTATTTTGTAATATATTTTTTATGTAACATTTTTTAAGTTTATGAGAAAACCCATTAAAACGCAACAAACCGAGTTAATGTAAAAACTTGGTGCGAAACCTTTATCTTTTAATTAACAATAGATTTAAGACCGGAAGAAACATTAATCTTGTAATTAATAAAAATAAGAAGAAGCAAACTTTATCTAATTATCAAAAAAACTTTTCGGTATTAGCAATCGTTTTCAACCAGTTTGTATGAAGTTTACACGACGCTCAGCATTATAGATTTAACAGAGAAGTTTCAGTTGTTCTTCAAATTCGAAAGTGTCTTACAACAAAATTTCTAAACAAATTCAATATAAAAAAATTAATTTAGTATATTTTTTAATAACTTTATTATGGAATACTTTCTGGAACAGTGGCCCTTTTGTACATAGTCGAAAATATTCTACACCAATAGTAACTGTTTTTTTCTATTATAGCGACACGTTATAAAACTTTATTTGTATGCCTTAAAGGTGCGGTACCGGAGTCAAACTTTTTATCCATAAATGTTTTTTGTGAAAACGTTACCCCTGCCCCCAATAGCTCACAAACATTTTTTCATCAAAATATCTCCAGTGGTTCAAAAGATATCACCCTCCAAAATGACGTTTTTCGACAATTCTATACTGTACTTGGTATAAAAAAATTAAGCTACAAATTATGCACTCAAAAAAACGGCTATTTTCTAGTTTAATTTTATACCTTGACTGTTAAAATTGCTGCAGTATTTGTCGAGATATTGCGTTTTCTGTACAAGAAACCCTCGATTTTTTGCTAAAAACACGAAGTGTAGGAAAAAATGTTGGGCAAATTTAATCCCGATTTCGGCGGTGCATTTACCACTCAAAAACTATTTTGCGGGCAGACAACCGTACACTATGTATCATTTTCACTATTTTTCACCCCTAAGGCAAACCTAAGTGATAGTTTTATTTGTTCAAAAAATAATAAAATGGGGAGAGGGGGCGGGGGGTTATGAAGTTAAAAATCAAAATAATGAAATTTACTCCCAATAATATCAGCCAATCAAATCTCATATATGTTAGAGGTTTAAAGTTTGGTGGATATAAATGGCCTAATTGCTTTGATTTGTAACTACTACAGTAAACATAATTTTGTTTTATTCCCTTTTACAAACAAACCAGCGAAAACTTGGTTTTTTAGTTTACAGTCTTAAATATTCTGAAAAAATTTAAAATTTCTAATTTTGAAGGTTTGCTGTCAGTGTTTTTTTAGTTGAACTGACTGTCTAATATAACTGCAAAAATATAGACTAACCAATTGAGTAGTCTACATTTTTATTGTTTAGCCAGCCATTATCCGTAAAATAATAATAATAATAAAGGTAAAATATATAAAATATAATATTTTCTGTTTGGAGTAAAATAAAAAAAAAATTTTAAAAAATGATGGCTTTAACAAAACTTATATTATTTTGTAGATTAAGATTTTATAGGTACATCGTACGATAACTTTTTCGGAAAATAACCTTTTCTCTCGCTATATAATTTTCTCTGCTAAAACTATTCGCTGTTTCTAAAAAATTACCTAAATATATATAATTTTTGCACTTAATAATTTTTTTATTAACTGTAAAATTGAATTAAAATACTGTTAAGTGTTGGAAATTTTTAACTTTAAAAAGCTAAATCTATAACAAATAGTTTAGTAATTGCCCTTTTATTAAAATTTCCTTTAAATATTTCATACGTAAAAAGCTTGAACACAATCTTAATACGGTTTTTAGGGTAAATAAATTAATTTTACTCGTAAAAAACGTAAAATTGTGGCTGTAAATATAAAAAATAAGCCACCTACAGATAAGATATTAAATTAATAAACTTATTTTGTTATTTATAATTAGGTAAATGATTTTTAACGTTTTATTGAGATTTTACGGTAGAATTTTATCAGCCCATAAAAAATCAATATATTTAATAAAAAAGTAAATATTTATATTTAATAAGAATATCTTATTAATTGCTGATTATCCAGCGTTCTTAAAAAGTTTGTGCGGTCGTTTATTTTTTTACCGGACAATAAAATTGTTCAAAAAAATGACGCGGATTGTGATGAGATTAACAATTAGGCTTTATTTGGCTTTTGACGCATGCTGTTTGTTTTTTCTGGAAAACTAACTACCTTTATTTGATTGGTCAGAAAAATAGATTGTTAATCAAATAATGAAAAACAATATAAAATGATTTTTAAAAATGTTGTTTGAAAACAGATATTTTGTTAAGTATTACAAAGTAAAGGAGTATAATGCAAGCTATGCCACTTTTATGTGCATGACTCAGCTGGCTGAAGCGACGGAATTGGCTCGAGTTCCGTTGTCACACTTTCCCGCTCTTGGTGCCGCGTTTGGTGATCCAAAAGGTGCAGTTTATATATTTATTTCCAAAACTGGGACCTTAGAAATTCGGAAGCAAGGTCTTGATCATTGATTTTAGACAGGACAATTAAAGCTAACGCCCTCACCCAAAGCAAGTCTAAGACTAAGCAAGAACTAAATTTTAAATAAAGATTTGAAATCTACAAAATTTTTTTTAGGCTCTCAGTTTCCTAACAATCCCCTACTGGAAAAACAACACCTAACTTATGTTCGTGCGTAATCTTACAAATTACGTTTAAATTTCATTTAAAATTTGATGGAATAAACAATTCTATTACAGCAAAAAGTTTATTAATTTAACAGCAGTTGACATTACAATCCATATACACTGTATAACCAGTTTGCTGGAGTATGATTTACATTTCAATTTACCTATTGAAAAAAATTTGTTTTTACCCAAATCGCATTTGTATTAGTATTTCAAAAATAAAATAAATATATTAAAAAAATGTGGTCATCAGTCACTAGCTTTTGGAAAAATTAATTTGAAGAAATTTAGAGCTGAAACTTTTAGCCAAAATCAGGGAACTTAGGGTCTTCAGTGAGAAATCTAAAGCTTAATATTTGAAATTGTTGAAACCTAATCTTTAATTTAAACCAAACTCTAAAGTTATGTCTGTTTTAGTTTTAAGTACCTTTTTGCAGCTCTAAGTTACTTATAAGGGGAAAACTCAAAGTTTGCGTCAGCGATTTTTAATTTCGGCTCCAAGTTTACTCAGCATCATCGACCCTAAACCAAATTTATCACGAATCCTCAATTATTTTAGTTTATGAAGTTAGTTCAATAAAAGCTAATTTTATATGTTATTTATATCAAGAATATATAACACAAGAGAATGTCCGACTGTACACTAAATTTTTGACCAAAATTTTGCGAGAAAAGTCGCACTTTTGAATTCGTGTGCGACTTTTCTCGCAAATATCCGCCATTTTCTGCTAGTTTTTCCGCGCTGCGATTTTTAACACAGTGTTAGTTTTCTCGCAGTGGGGACTGCGACTTCTTTCGCACTCTATGCTGCTTTATTCGCACTGCGATTATTTTCGCACTGCGAGTCTGGCCGCGCAACAAAAAAAATACAGACGCTGGTAGTCATTTTCAATGGAGTAAAACACTTCGAAACTTGTTTTATTTAATTTTAAAACGTTGGAAAGTTACTTTATTTTATTAAAACTAAAAAGTTTAAACATCTTAAGGTAAAAAAAAAACGACTTTTACTCATTTAAACACAAAATTTTTGCCCCGCTTTGTTTTTATTTTTTTTTTGTTGCGCGGCCAGACTCGCAGTGCGAATAAAGCAGCATAGAGTGCGAAAGAAGTCGCAGTCCCCACTGCAAAAAAACTAACACTGTGTAAAAAAATCGCAGCGCGGGAAAACTTGCAGAAAATGGCAGATTTTTGTTAGAAAAGTCGCACACAAATTCAAAAGTCCGACTTTTCTCGCAAAATTTTGGTCAAAAATTTAGTGTACAGTCGGACATTCTCTTGTGTTATATATTCTTGTTTATATTAAATAATTTATTATTTTATAATTTTTTGTTTGTACATAATATTATAGCTTCTATAGATTAATCATCTCATTGTTTCTTTTTGAATCAACGAAAAAAAAACTACATTTTAATTTCATCCCAGCTGCAGTTTAGAAAAAATTAAGTTTCATTCGTTTTAAAGGTAAATTATGCTTTCAAATGAATACATCTAGAAGCGGCAGCACATTACTTGCCAAAATGATCCAGACAGCTAATGGTAAACTAATATTTACTAATGTTTTTTTTATCATTTATATTTCTTTTGTAATGTTTTTTTAGAAAAACTTACTTTTCTTTGAAGATTCTTTAAATTCCAGTGTACTCTGGAGTGTTTTTAAAAATTTTATATGATTTTAACATCCTGCATTGTTATATGCATATTGCATACTAAAGAGCTGCATATGAACTCTACCGGGATTGGTCTAAATTTTAGACATTTATTAAAATAAAAAAAGTTCAGCTATTTTTTCCAAAATGTAGGTCACATATAAATCAATATATAAAATTTTAATTAATCAGAAAAATAAAATCAACAATTATCCTGTTTTAAGTTAATATGAAGCTTTAGAATTTGTTAACTTTGTTGCAATTTTTGTTAGCGTTTATGTTTGTATATTATTTTCACAAGTAGCTCGTGTGAGCCATACGGCTGACACATAATTTTAATTATATTTTTTGGATTCATTTGCTATTTTTTTCAAAATTCAGCACTTTTATGATATTCACTGGAATGTAAGCTGTGCAATGCCATGATACCTCATTTATCCCACTCTTTTTTGTGGTTTATAAGGAAGGTCGGGTTCGCTTCGTTTTAGTCCCGGAAAAAAATCACTGCGAGTTTCGTTTCAGTCCCGCTTCGTGATTTAAGAATTTTAGGATTTTTTTCATTTTATTTAAACTATTTTTAGTTTTTTAACCCGTTTAGTTTACTGTAATTAAAGGAACACTGTCACAAATCAAATTTCTATAACGCCCTGAATGGACTAAAAACTACTCTTTTAATACAAAATCTTAATCTTAATGTAGACGTCAAAACTATTTTTAGTTTTTTGGCCCGTTTAGTTTATTTTAATTAAATGAGGACTGTCGCAAACCAAATTTCTATAATGCCCTGAATGGACTACTCTTTTAATACAAAATTACTCTTTTAATCTTAATCTACCTCAAATTAAATATTTTGGTTTCTCCAGACCAATTCAACAACATTTATAAATTTTAATTATATCGGTTCAGTAACAGAGTTGTATGATCCGGGCGTTACAGGAATTTGATTTGTGGTATTACTCCTTTACAAACCAAACAATAAATTCGGAAATACTTTTATATTTTATTTTTTAGGAAAGTTTTATATTAATATTAGGAAATTCCTTTATTTTATATCTGCAACATTTTTATTATTATCGCATCCAAATACACAAAAGAAAACAATAAATTCAGAAACTATAATATAAAACATAAAAACATTATGGTTGAATTATATCTGGCTGACGCTGAAAATTAGAATGCAGACATGAGAAGACCAATTAAAATTGTGCGGTAATGACGTGTTTTTTTTTAAACAAATAAGAACGCAGAATTTTTTTTAATTCCACCTTTTCACAAAATATACATAAATTTACCAACTTTAGCCCTTAAAAAATTTGCATTTAAATTCCAAATTAAGTGGTTTGATAAATAATTATTAAAATACTGGTTACAATCTTTGTTATTAATCCGCTTTAGTGAAAAATTTTGAATGTTTTTGTTGTTAAATAGTCAAATCAATACTGTAAATATCGCAGTCAGCTAGATTTTATTTGCCTATAATAAAATTTTTTTTCATTTAATTTGCTTTTATGTCACTAATTTGTTTGTATACGTTTTAACCAAAATTTTGCTTTACAATTAAATGTTTGTAAGAAATCTTAAAAATTAAAATTCACCTTTTCTGTATTTGTGGTAAAATTTGAAATTTCTAGTGTTTGTGCACTTAAAATTTCTTGATTTGGTGGTAAATAATGCATTTAAAATTTCACATGATTTTAAATTAAGGTGTGTCTTGCAACTACTGAATTAGTAAAAATTTTGATTAATTTTAAAATGTAGGTATTCTAGTCAATCTAAGACAAAGCCAAAAGCTTAAATTAAAAATTTTGTTCAAATTCAACCAGTAATAAACAAATAGGCATATTTTTCCAAAAAACGGCTACACTGGACACTTAAAAAACCATTCTTTGGAAAAAAACCACTTCCGAAAAAAAAACGACTTTCAAAATAAAACTCACTCTCTAAAAAGACAGTTTTGTAGACATTTAAAAAAATTATACTCTCCCATTGTTTAACACAATTCTTGTGTTTTCCGTTTGAACCAAAAATAAGTTAAGACAAACTAAAATAGTTATTTAACTTATTTTAAAATATTGGTTTTTATAATTCAAAACCTTTGATTGCTTATAAAAAAATTCACAGACGAAATAAAAAACTACACCGCAGTCGAATTTTTAAAAGAAATGTCCTATTGATTTATTACTGTTCAAAACAAAACAAAACAAAATTAAAAAAATAAGGTTTTCGCTACCTAAGGTTGTTTTCTGCAAAGTTTTATTAAAATTCATTCAGTATTAACTACATAATTTCTGATAAAAATGCCCTATTCTCTTGCAATAATTTTAGTTTATAATTTTAATTTTATTTTTTTAAAAGTTTTTTCTTAAATTTGTAATTCCTTTTAAAATCTGTAGTTGTGCGCAATGCTTCTTAAATAGTCCCAGTGTGTTCGGTTTTCATAATCTTGGACGATCGTCAGGATCCTTTCGTGAAGTTCTCATCATCATAATCAGGTTTTTATGGATCATAAAAAAGCAAACATAATAGTTTCTTAACATAAATAAAGCTAATATACATAAGTTTTAAATCGCTCATTTAATGGTTGGAGCTGCGGAGATATCTTCGTCTTAAATGGCCGGAGCTCTAGAGCATAATATTGGAGGTTCGGAACACATACATATATTTATGTATATAAAAGTGTGTTTTTTCGTATTTTTTTACAATTTACCGATGATTGAAATGAAGGAAAAAGCCAAAATTTAAAAGCCTTTTTTTTAAACATACGCGAATTTTATTTATTACACATGTTTTACGTAATAAGTAACTCTTTGGGAATTAAGAAAACAAAAGCTAAACTTTAGGCGAGTAAATCGATTTTT
>JASAMX010020040.1:0-14222 GCA_030248175.1 Microlaimidae sp. YZB2_3 | reverse complement strand
AGCACCGGAATTATCTTAACCAAAAAGAAGGACAAAATGTTTATGTTATCAACCGACGTTCTGTTAAACCTGCTAATTGGTTTGTTTGCAAATACAGTGAGCTTGAGGCGTACAAACGCAAAGTACACATTAACGTATCTCAAAATAATTTTTCCAATCTGCAACTAAATGTTAGCCGTTCGGAAAACTAGAACGGGCAGGTAAAGAAATATTCCTAAGTAAATTATGTAATGCAAGATCTCTTGTAAATAAGTTGGATAATCTTAGTTTTTTTTGCTAGAATCTCACCGTTATGAAATCATTATTTTTACTGAGTCCTGGCTTCACTCAAACATACCCGATTCATTGCTTATACAAAATTTAAACTATTTAGTTTACAGGCGGGACAGAGAAACTAGAGGCGGTGGCTGCGCAATTTTTGTTAAAAATAATTATAAATGCATAAGGGTAAAAACACCAAATAAGTTTGAAGATATTGAACATTTGTGTTTAGATTTTTTTGCTAACAAAACTGTAAAGTTTCGGTTAGTTACCATATATTACCCACCTTCTATGGCTTATAACTTTGAAAAAAACAGCCTTGTAGGTTTACCTAATTATTTTTTTACAAATACTTATTATCCCGTAATTGTGTGTGGTGACTTTAATTTAGGTTGTATTGATTGGAGTGTCCCCATAAATTGTGGCGGTTTATGTGCACAAGAATTCCTTGATAGTTGTCTCCGTAATAATCTAACACAATATGTTAATGAGCCAACGAGAAATAACAAAATATTGGATTTAATTTTTTGTTCAGAGTCAAAATTAATTAGGTCAATAGTTACCGATCCTGGGTTATCACAAACTTCTGACCACTTCTCGGTGGATTTTTCTTTAAATTTGCCAAAAACAGAATCAATGTACAAATTTGAACCAAATTTTAAGAAAGCCGATTATCAAAAAATCGCAGAATTTCTATCAAAAATTAACTGGTTAGAAATGGTGAATGATTGTAATTCGAAAAATAGCTCGAATAACGTTGAAAAATTTTCAAAAAAGATTTGTGATGTTTTATCCTATTGTGTGGAAAATTTTATTCCTAAAATTAAAAAAACCGTTAAAAATCGATATCCCCGAAACATTCAAAATCTATCAAAGAAAAAACGAATTTTGCATCGAAATATTAAAAAAAATCCGCACCAAAAAAATCTTAAAGTAAAATATAAAAAATGCTGCGAAGACTATGATCAAGCTGTTGAACAATTTTTTATACAAAAAGAGCAAAAACTTGTCGCATCTGGCAATATAAACAGCTTTTACAAGTATATAAATTCTAAAACAAAAACTCGCTCCACTGTATCCCCTTTGTTACGTGAAAATAATACTTACGCAACTGACGATAAAGAAAAAGCAACTATGTTTAATAAATTTTTTGCATCAGTTTTCACTGAAGATAACCAAATTATACCAAACTTAAATAAATTTGTGGGAGAAAATGTTGGTTTAAATTCGGTGTCTTTTTCTTACAGTAAAGTTATGAAAGCAATAAACCGTTTGCCGGCTAAAACTTCCCGTACTCCAGACGGCTTCCCAGCAATTTTTATAAAATCGCTAGCTTCAGAACTCGCAATTCCCTTCTGTATGCTTTTTGAGTTGAGTATGAAAACTGGAGTTTTACCAGAAAGTTGGAAAATAGCTATAGTAATACCTATTTTTAAAAAAGGATTAAGATCACTTTGTGAAAACCATAGGCCAATATCGCTATGTAGTAATATATGTAAAATAGCTGAAAGAGTTATTGTAGATGAGTTATTACGATATCTTTATGATCAAAACTTAATATCTGACGAACAATACGGTTTTTTAGCAAAGCGGTCCACGTGTACTCAGTTATTAACTATGTTAAACAACTGGGTTAAACAAATTAGTGAAAATTGCCGCATTGATACTGTATATATTGATTTTTGTAAGGCATTCGATAGCGTATGCCACTCAAAATTATTAAAAAAACTTGAATGTTATGGCATAAAGTTCGAATTACTAAAATGGATAGAATCGTTTTTGTCGAATCGTTCTCAAGTTGTGGCAGTGGGAAATGAGCTTTCCGAACCAGTCAAAGTTCTTTCGGGGGTTCCCCAAGGGTCCGTGCTGGGACCAATTCTTTTTTTGTTATTTATAAATGATATTACAGACTGTCTCCACGGAACTTGTAGCATCAAACTGTTCGCGGATGACAGTAAATTTTATATAGCGCGTAAAAATGGTGCCGTAGGTGACCTTGAACAAACACTAAAAAACTTTGAAAATTGGGCTTCTGAGTGGCAACTTTCAGTGGCATTTCATAAATGTAAACATTTTTCGATTGGCAACAAAACTATTCCTGAAAAGAAATACGCCATTTCAAATATTGAACTTGAAACTGTAAATAAAATTAAAGATTTAGGAATTACTTTAACCAGTGATTTAAAATTTTCAAGTCACTGCTCCGAAATTGCTACAAAAGCTTATGCTAGAGCAAGTTTAATTTTAAAATGTTTTAAATCTCAAAATCCTTATTTTTTAATGCGAGCATTCAAAACATACGTAAGGCCTATATTGGAGTCTAACGTGCCAGTTTTTAATCCATATTTAAAAAAAGACATAATTGTTCTAGAAAAACCTCAAAGATTTTTTACTAAAATGGTATGTTTTAAATGTTCAATTCCATTCACGGATTATAAATCAAGATTAAATGTTTTGTTTATTGATTCATTGGAGCTGCGACGAATAAAACTTGATCTAATAATGGTTTATAAAATTGTACATAATATGGTTGATATTAGCTTTGATGATATCTTTGCTTATGATTACTGTTCTTATTCATTGCGAAAAAATAGCTTTAAACTTAAACATAAAAATAATTTTAAACTCGATGTTTGTCGTAATTTTTTTGCTGAAAGGGTTATCCCGATTTGGAATAGTTTACCAAATATTATTGTAAAAGCAAACTCATTATCAACTTTTAAAAACCTTTTAATGAAATATGATTTAACACAATTTTGTATTGTATACAAATAATATTATGAATGCTACAACTTTTTTTTTAATTTTTAAATATTAAAAAAACTCTTTTTTAAATAAAGTAAATTATGAAAAGTTATTTAAAATGTTATTCCAAAAATAAAAAAAATTTAAACAAAGATTTTTTAACCTTAATAAAAAATTTCTTAAATACACAAATCTGTACTATCTAAAATAAAAATATAATATATGTGCTTGTGAAAATGTTAACACGTAACTTTATTATTAATTGCTGTTAATACTATTCATTTGACAAATTTGTATTTTAAATATTTTGTATTTTCAATATTGGTTTTTGTATACTAAATATAGGTAGGTAAGTAAGTGTACTACCTTTACCTGCCCTTCGTTAGATAGTTTTTTTCTTAGTATTTTTTTTATTTGTTTTATGACACAATTGTACCGTATTTCTAACGAAAATAAACTTATTCTATTCTATTCTATTCTTTTTTTTTTTTTTTTTTTTTTTTTTTTTTTTTTTTTTTTTTTTTTTTTTTTTTTTTTTTTTTTTTTTGGGAGAAGGGGGGGGGGCTTGGGTGGGCGGGGGGGGGGGGGGGGTCTTTCTTTTTTTTTGGGGGGTTAAAAATTTAGTAAATGTAATTGATTCTAAATTAGTTGTGATGTAGTTAGTCTATTCTACTTATGAGTCCTTGACTTTTTGATATGAAGCTAATCAGAATTTGTCCTTTGGACAAAGTCCAAAGGACAAAATCCAAAGGGAAAAGTCCAAAAGGGAAAAGTCCAAAGGGAAAAGTCCAAAGGACGTTTTGGCTTGTCCAAAGGACAAAGTCCAAAGGGAAAAGTCCTTTGGACTTTGTCCTTTGGACAAAATCCAAAGGGAAAAGTCCAAAGGACAAAAGAAGTATGAATACGTTGTCCTTTGGACTTTTCCCTTTGGACTTTTCCCTTTGGACTTTTCCCTTTGGACTTTTCCCTTTGGACTTTGTCCTTTGGACAAAGTCCAAAGGACTTTTGTCCTTTGGACTTTGTCCAAAGGACGTTTTGTCATAAGTATGAATAGACCTTTACTGAACAGAAAATACAAACAATAGAAATTTGCATAAAGATATGATAATTTTCTGGGACTAAAGGTTGAAAAAACAAAAAAGACCTGCCGTAAACTTTAAAACAGACCTGTATAACCCTAAATAATTTTTTTTAAAAAATTGTAACTTTTTAAAAAATGTTAAGCAACTACAAAGCTTAAGCTTTGTAGAGAATATAAGCAACTACTTAGCGTAAGCTAAGTAGAGACGGAAACTTTTATAAGTTTAAGTATACAAATGTTAATAAGTTAAAATTATATGCACGTATGCTTTTTAAATTATTTAAAAAGATGTTGGTGCAAAAATTTTTTAAAAGTTTGATTATTATGAATTTCAAACTTGGCAATAAGAGGTTTATATCTTACAAAAAATCGTTTTAACTGTTCATAAAGTTCATTTTTGTTAAAGCCCAATTGTAAAAAATCCGAGTATAGTTCAGAAATTTTATCATAAAAATATGTTTTATCTGAACAAATGCGAGAAATTTGAACAATTTGCATAAAAAATACATTTAACCCTATGTTTACACTCACATTACTGGATTTACAAACGTAACGTATAACTTTAATTTAATCTGTTTTATTGAATACATTAATATTTAGTTTACCATCGTTATTTATTTGAATATTTAAATCCAAATAATTAACTACTTTGTTTGAAATACTTGTGTCAGTAAGTGGTAATTTTGTAGGATATATATCTTTACACATTGCATAAAAATTAAAACAATTAAAACTGAGTAAATTGTCAATATATTTAAAAGTGTATTTGGACTTGAGTCGATTTCTAATATTAGATTTTAAATAGTTAAATTCTAAAAATGATAAAGTGAGATCTGCTATCTGCGGCGAACAGTTTGAAACCATCGGTATACCAGAACTTTGCCAGAATACCTCTTTAGCAAAAAGAACATGAATTTGTAATTAAGTAATTTGATAAATAATTATTAAAATACAGTTTTTAATCATTGTTATTAACCTGCTTTATTGAAAAATTTTAAATGTTTTTGTTGTTAAATAGTCGATTCAATACTGCAAATATCGCGGTCAGCTAGATTTTTTTGCCTATAATCGTTTTATACTAAATATGTATATATTTACATAAGAAATGTCAAACACAAAAGCAATTACAGTAAAAAAAACTTTGAACAGCATAAGACAAAGTCGCGGGTGAAATGATGCAGCCAATAATGGTAGTTTTGGAAAGTAGTTTTAGCTGCGCAGTTAAAATTTATGTATTATTATAAAAATATTTTAACTGCGCAGTTAAACTGCTTTAACAATCGGCTTAGAGGTAGCGCAGTTTAACTGCTTTAAATTATGAACTAGTTCAAGTCTTGTCTTGTAACCAGCGGCCGTTAAGAATGGCTTTAAAACATTTAAAAGTGTTTTAATTTTCCCATTCAAACTGGTGGCAGGCCACATATGACAGTTTTATTTTTCTGAATCAGATAATAATCCTCTTTTTTTATTTCAGCATAAGTGAAAGCCTGAAATTAAAAGTAAGTTTCACTCTAATACAGAGTCAAAGTCTAAGTAGAAAGCCTAAGGCTTAAAACTAGATAAAAATAAGGTAAAGATGTGAAATATTTACTGTTAAAAATTGATGGGGTATAGTACAAAAATGCCTTTAATTCTAACAACATGCATAAAATTTACATTTAATCTTTAGTGCTAAAGATGAATTCTATCAGGGTGAAAATAACTAGGTGGTAAAGTATCCACTCATTTTTCAAGAAAATATTACATGAGAGAAACATTTGATGCATAATAATAATTGGTTACATCATCTCTAAAAACTTTTTAAAATTATTTTTATTCTCATGTGTTTATTCTTTGTTTCTTCCTGACGGTGAGCGGTTGGTTACACCATTAATTTCAGCTTGAAGGATTTTAACTTTAGTGTTTATATATACCAAGTGCAATAAATAATAGAAAAATTTATTTTTATATATTTGCAGTTTGATCATGTTTTGACACAGTTCATACATAAAATAATATACATACATGCAAAAATCGGAATACAGAATAGAAATAGAAAATTGGTTTACATACTTCAGAAGTACTGATTTATCAGTAAACATAAATATAATTTTATACAATTTTTAATCAAACTTTTAGTAAAATGTTTTCAATGAATTTGAAACACAATTGGGTGAAAATCTTTAAACAATCGTTCAAAAAATAAGTTTCGATTTTTTTTTATGTACAACATTATTAAACCAGGGGGAGATTTATCAAATATCGTTCAAATAATTTTAGATTTTTTTTATTCTGTGCACCATTATTAAGAGGGTTAAATTCTTTAAAAATCGTTCAAATAAATTTCGATTTTTTTCTGTGCAACATTATTAAGCCAAGGGGGAATTCCTCAAAAACTGTTCAAATAAATTTCGATTTTTTTTCTGTGCATCATTATTACAAAAGGAAGGGGAAATTCTTTATAAAGCGTTAAAATAAATTTTGATTCTTTTGTGTGCACCATTATTAAGAGAGGGAGGGGGGAAATTTTCAGAAATCGTTTAAATAAATTTCGATTTTTTTCTCTCTGTGAATTATACATTATTAAAAAGCAGGGGGAAAATCTTCAAAAATCGTTCAAATAAATTTTGCTTTTTTCCTGTGCAAAATTATTAAGCCAGAATCAATTGTTTAAAAACTGTTAAAATAAATTTTGATTTTTGTATTCTGTGCACCATTATTAAGAGGGAAAAATTCTTTAAGAATCGTTCAAATAAATTTCGATTTTTTCGGTGCACCATTATTAAGAGGGGAAAAATCTTTAAAAAATCGTTCAAAAAATAAGTTTCGATTTTTTTTATGTACAACATTATTAAGCCAGGGGGAGATTCATCAAATATCGTTCAAATAATTTTCGATTTTTTTTTATTTTGTGCAAGAGTATTATGAGGGGTAAATTCTTCAAAAATCGTTCAAATAAATTTCGATTTTTTCTGTGCACCATTATTAAGAGGGGAAAAATCTTTAAACAATCGTTCAAAAAATAAGTTTCGATTTTTTTTTATGTACAACATTATTAAGCCAGGGGGGAGATTTATCAAATATCATTCAAATAATTTTAGATTTTTTTTATTCTGTGCATCATTATTTCAAAAGGAAGGGGAAATTCATTATAAAGCGTTCAAATAAATTTCGATTTTTTTTTTCTGTGCAACATTATTAAGCCAAAGGGGAATTCCTCAAAAACTGTTCAAATAAATTTTGATTTTTTTCATTGCATCATTATTACAAAAGGAAGGGGAAATTCCTAATAAAGGTTTAAAATAAATTTTAATTCTTTTTTGTGCACCATTATTAAGAGGGGGAGGGGAGGAATTTTACAGAAATCGTTCAAATAAATTTTGATTTTTTCTCTCTGTGAACTATACATTATTAAAAAGCAGGGGGAAAATCTTCAAAAATCGTTCAAATAAATTTTGCTTTTTTCCTGTGCAAAATTATTAAGCCAGAGGCAATTGTTTAAAAACTGTTCAAATAAATTTTGATTTTTGTATTCTGTGCATCATTATTAGGAGGGAAAAATTCTTTAAGAATCGTTCAAATAAATTTCAATTTTTCTGTGCAACATTATTAAAAGGGGGAAAAATTTTTAAAAAATCGTTCAAAAAATAAGTTTTGATTTTTTTTATGTGCAACATTATTAAGCCAGGGGGGAATTCATTAAATATCATTCCAATAATTTTCGATTTTTTTTATTCTGTGCACCATTATTAAGAGGGGTAAATTCTTTAAAAATCGTTCAAGTAAATTTCGATTTGTTTCTGTGCAACATTATTAAGCCAGGGGGGAATTCTTTAAAAACTATTCAAATAAATTTCAATTTTTTTTCTGCGCACCATTATTACAAGAGGAAGGGAAAATTCTTTATAAAGCGTTAAAATAATTTTTGATTCTTTTTTGTGCAAGCAGGGGGAAAATCTTCAAAAATCGTTCAAATAAATTTCGATTTTTTTTCTGTGCAACATTATTAAGCCAAGGGGGAATTCCCCAAAAACTGTTCTTTAAATAAACTTCGATTTTTTTTCTGTGCATCATTATTTCAAAAGGAAGGGAAAATTCATTATAAAGCGTTAAAATAAATTTTGATTCTTTTTTGTGCACCATTATTAAGAGAGGGAGGGGAGGAATTTTTCAGAAATCGTTAAAATAATTAAATAAATAAATGTGATTTGTTCTGAGGGTAGGCTTAGGTATAAATTTTAGCTACTTTCAGCTTCATTAGATCCAATGTTATAATACCAAGTTCTCTATTAAACTTAAACTCAAAACTACTTTAAATCAAATTTTATTTTAAAAAGGCTAAAAACTTGAAAAGGCTACTAAGTAGTTATTAGCCTTTTTAAAATTAGACTACGCAGCAAAATTTCTCTATTATTTACAGTTTCCTTTTTATTTAAAAAATTAAATGTAAATATTTTTTCAATAAAACCAAAACGCCTAAAATAATACCTTGTTACAGATCTGTGCATGCCCTGGAAATGCCCCCCCCGCCCAAAAATGAAAAAGCACATAAAAACTATGACGCCATTTTTGACCTATTATGACAACATCATTGCCAATTTTTTTCAGTTTTTAGGATATTTCAATGCTTTTTGAGCCATTTTAGATTTATTTTTACTTTGCCCCCCTTCCAATAAACCCCCAGGGCGCAGTGCACAGGTCGGTTGTTATGTCATTATAATTATTAAATAAAATCGCAAATCGTCAATTAATCCTACATGTCATTTGATAAAAACAAAAAAGAAACTGACCGCCAATTCCGTCAAATCCCTTGAAAAATTGAGCGCCTTTGTTAGAGCGGTTGGTTACTATTTCCAGAGTGGCTCCTAAGCTCTTGTAGTTATTTGCAAGCCATATCAGAAGTGCCATCGATTCCACCAGCTCCAATTCCACACCCATCTAAACAAGAAAATCATGATAAACATGACACAAAAAGTCAGAATCATAGGTGGGCAGGGGGGGGGGGCTTGGGGACAGGGATGTAACCAGGGGGAGGCGGGGGGCGTTCCCCCCCCCCAAACGATTAAACAGGGGGAAAAATAAGGATAGTAGTTGGGCGGGGAGGGGGCGGCCGCCCCCCCAAAATGGTCGCCAAATAGTAAAATTTGAGGGTTTTCAGAGGCTAAAAATTCAAAATTTTCTAGCGCCTCGTTAATCGCTCAGCGCCAAACTATAAAATCATTTTAGTACCCCAATTGACCCCCAAAAACCAAAAATGTTTTTGCTTCGCTTTGCTCAGCGGTCACTTTCTATAGTATACATACATATATCTCGCTATTTATCTGGCCTAATGCTAATGTAATTTCAAAGTTAGTACAATAGTTAAGTAATAAGAACTACACAAAAAGCAAAACAAACAATCATATTGGTTGATTTATGTATCTCCCCCCTCCTAAATTTTCCAGTCCCCTTTTTGAATTGGGCCATTGCTTTGGCTCGGATTTTTTCCTATAGGTAGGTGGGCAGCCTAAAAAACATGGTGTTGAGATCATGGGCGTAGCCAGAATTTCAGAAAGGGGGGCCCGCCCAACCCTGAACAAAATTTTTAAAAGGGGGGTTCGAATCCTAAACGTTATAAAAGGGCTAAAAAAATTTTCCGCGCTTTGCGCGGAATGTTTATTACCTTGTTTATGTCACATACTTAATTATTTTCCTATTATTCAATAAAAATAAGTCTATAAAACCAAGAAAAAAATTTTTACAAACAATTTGATACCTTGAAATTTTTGATTTTCAAAACCTTAACAACTGAAAAAAAAACACATTGAAATACAGCTGAGCAATGCAAAATGTAAGAAAATGTTTTTAAAGTTACTTCTTTGTGCACCATTATTAAGAGGGGGAGGGGAGGAATTTTTCAGAAATTGTTCAAATAAATTTCGATTTTTTCTCTCTGTGAACTATACATTATTAAAAAGCAGGGGGAAAATCTTCAAAAATCGTTCAAATAAATTTCGCTTTTTTTCTGTGCAAAATTATTAAGCCAGAGGCAATTGTTTAAAAACTGTTCAAATAAATTTTGATTTTTGTATTCTGTGCACCATTATTAAAAGGGAAAAATTCTTTAAGAATCGTTCAAATAAATTTAGATTTTTTCTGTGCACCATTATTAAAAGGGGGAAAAATCTTTAAAAAATCGTTCAAAAACAGTTTCGATTTTTTTTATGTACAACATTATTAAGCCAGGGGGAGATTCATCAAATATCGTTCAAATAATTTTTGATTTTTTTTATTCTGTGCACCATTATTAAGAGGGGTAAATTTTTTAAAAATTGTTCAAGTAAATTTCATTTTTTTTCTGTGCAACATTATTAAGCCAGGGGGGAATTCCTTAAAAACTGTTCAAATAAATTTCAATTTTTTTCTGCGCACCATTATTACAAGAGGAAGGGAAAATTCTTTATAAAGCGTTAAAATAATTTTTGATTCTTTTTTGTGCAAGCAGGGGGAAAATCTTCAAAAATCGTTTAAATAAATTTCGATTTTTTTTCTGTGCAACATTAATAAGCCAAGGGGGAATTCCCCAAAAACTGTTGTTTAAATAAACTTTGATTTTTTTTTCTGTGCATCATTATTTCAAAAGGAAGGGGAAATTCATTATAAAGCGTTAAAATAAATTTTGATTCTTTTTTGTGCACCATTATTAAGAGGGGGAGGGGAGAAATTTTTCAGAAATCGTTAAAATAATTAAATAAATAAATGTGATTTGTTCTGAGGGTAGGCTTAGGTATAAATTTTAGCTACTTTCAGCTTCATTAGATCCAATGTTATGCTGGGTGTTTTTGGAGGGGGGCAAGAGGGGTGCACCCCCCTAGAGCCAAAATTTTGGACCCCCCCCCTAGAAAAAATTCAGAGGCCCCCCTCCCCCCCAAAGCTCGAGAGCGGTCCAGCCTGACCCCCCCTAGCGAGGCTGACCCCCCACCCCCCCTCCTGACCAATTTGGAAGTATTATTTTTTTTATTTACTGTCAAAAACACGGGTTTTTAGTTAAAAACAGTGTTTAAATACACTTTTTAGGCCTAATTAGGCTGTTTTAATACATAAAATTCAATATTAGACCTAAAAACACTTAAATTATTGAGTTAAAAAAATTTTGCTAAAAAATTGGACCCCCCTGACCCCCCCTAAATTGGAAATCTTGCACCCGGGGTCGACCCCCCCTAAAAAGCCAAGGGGGTCCGGACCCCCTGGACCCACCCCTAAAAAATTTTTGCCTTCCACCCGGGGGTGGACCCCCCCTAGCGGACCCGACCAAAAACACCTATGATGTTATGGTTCCAAGTTCTCTATTAAACTTAAACTCAAAACTACTTTAAATCAAATTTTATTTTAAAAAGACTAACAACTTGAAAAGGCTACTAACTAGTTATTAGCCTTTTTAAAATTAGACTACGCAGCAAAAGTTCTCTATTATTTACAGTTTCCTTTTTATTTAAAAAATTAAATGTAAATATTTTTTCAATAAAACCAAAACGCCTAAAATAATACCTTGTTACAGATCTGTGCACGCTCTGGAAATGTCCCCCCGCCCAAAAATGAAAAAGCACATAAAAATTATGACGCCATTTTTGACCTATTATGACACCATCATTGCCAATTTTTTTCAGTTTTTAGCATATTTCAATGCTTTTTGAGCCATTTTAAATTTATTTTTACCTTAATTTCACTTGTTCGTCCCTTTTTTCCCTTTTCCCTTCTTTTTTCTCTTTTTTTCTTTCTCCCCTGCTTGCCCCCCCATTTTAAAAAAGTGGCCCCCATGCCCCCCAGTTTTGGAATTGCCCCCCTCCCAATAAAACCCCCAGGGGGCAGTGCACAGGTCAGTTGTTATGTCATTATAATTATTAAAAAAAATCGCAAATCGTCAATTAATCCTACACGTCATTTGATAAAAACAAAAAAGAAACTGACCGCCAATTCCGCCGAATCCCTTGAAAAATTGAGCGCCTTTGTTAGAGCAGTTAGTTACTATTTCCAGAGTGGCTCCTAAGCTCTTGTAGTTATTCGCAAGCCATTCCAGAAGTGCCATCGATTCCACCAGCTCCAATTCCACACCCATCTAAACAAGAAAATCATGATTAACATGACACAAAAAGTCAGAATCATAGGTGGGCAGGGGGGGCTTGGGGACAGGGACCAAACCAGGGGGGAGGCGGCGGGGTGGGGGGGCTCTTCCCCGATTAAACGATTAAACAGAGGGAAAAATAAGGATAGTGGTTGGGCGAGGGGGGGCGGCCACCCCCACAAAATGGTCGCCAGATAGTAAAATTTGAGGGTTTTCAGGGCTAAAAATTCAAAATTTTCTAGCGCCTCGCTAATTGCTCAGCGCCAAACTATAAAATAATTTTAGTACCCCAATTGACCCGCAAAAACCAAAAAATGTTTCCGCTTCGCTTTGCTCAGCGGTCACTTTCTATAATATACATACTGGAAATAATTCACATTTTTTGGAGCTGTTACAAAGTTTAAGAGAAAAAGAAGGGAAAAGGGAAAAAAGGGACAAAAAAAGCGAAAATAAGGTAAAAATAGGTCTAAAATGGCTTAAAATGCATTGAAATAGACTAAAAACTGCAAAAAATTCACAATGATGGCGTTACAATGGGTAAAAAATGCGTCATAATTTTTGGGTACTTTTTCATTTTTCCCCGGGGGGGGGGGGGGCAATAAAACGGGGGGACAAATCATCCAATAAAGCAGGGGGGCCTTTTCAAACCGTGCACAGGTCTGGTAAAGGTGCTGGGTTAAACCATACATGGGCAAGTTGGTCTGGAGTGGGGGGTTAAGCCCCAAATTAGGGGGGTTAATATCTTAGAAATGCAAAATAAGGGAAATACCCATATCGTTTTTTTCTGGAGTGCATTTTACCCATATGGTTTTTTGATTTCAAAGAAAAAATAGGTAAAAAGCTAATTTTAGGTCAAAAAGGCCTTTTTATTGGATTTTTGAGCTTTTTACTGTTTAAAACATTCATTTTCACCTCAAAAATTAAGTATGAAGGCAGTTAGAAGTCATTTTTAAGACATTTTTTTTCTTCATATTTCCAAAATTTGGGGGGTTAACCTTTTCTTAAACCCCCCTTCTCAGAATTTGGGGGGTTAACCCCCCCCCCAACCCCTCTCCCCGTGCCCATGTAGGGGTTAAACTCTCCCCCTTCCTCCATTACTTTAGACCAACTTTCCCATGAGATGTATAGCTTAGGCTACAGGGCAATGGCAGGCTTGGCAGCCACTTTGTAGATTATAATTTAACATTAAAACACTTTTTAACCAAGCACTAATACCCAATTAAATTTTTCAATAAGGTCTAAATTTAAAAAAACTTTAGAAGGTACAAACAATTTTTTTAAATTTAAAAGATAAGGGAAGCATAACAGCTTAGGAGGCAATGGGAGACACTCTTGGTACAATTCCTATACGCGTCCCCAAATTCGATTTGACCGATTCTAAAGTAAAATACACATATAAAAAACCTTTGTAAACTAAATCGGACTCGCAGACTTCATTTTAATGGTTAATTTTAAGATTGGACCTTATCAAAAAGAGTTATAAACTAATTTATACCCAAAAAATGACCTTTTTCAGCATATGCAATTTATGATGTTAATAAAAAAATTGTAAACAAACAAATTAAATTGAAAACTACGTTTTAACAATGCTAGAAGTCTGAAGAACTTAAAAATTTTCAAAAAAAATTAAAAAAGTCAAATGTTACATAGACCACCAAAAACATGGACAACAAATTTTTTTGGCTTTAAACGCTAATTTATCTTAGTTTTTCACCGATTTATTGTTGCTAAGCTTAAGCAAAACCTAAAAATCAAACAAATTTGTAATATAAATGATTTTTATTAAAATAATTTGTTTTTCAAAAATGTGAATTTTTTCACAACTAAATTTTTATGGGTATTTGAACGGTTATTATAAAAAATTGGTTGTTACCATGAAAAAATAAAAGTATATTTGTAACTGCAGACACTTTGGTGATACGAAAAAAATAATAATATAATTTGATTAAAGACTTAATAAAAAATTTCTTAATAACCTAAATTGTACATGCCAAAATAGAGCAATTCGGTATAAATTGGCTTATAACTTTTAATTGAGAAAATCTACATGTCAAA
>JASAMX010020039.1:0-18046 GCA_030248175.1 Microlaimidae sp. YZB2_3 | reverse complement strand
AGTGACTTATGCTTTTACTGTAAAGCATATTCTTTTTTATTTATGCATTACGTCTATATTATATTCTTGAGAATGCTAAGTGTTTGGAAGCCAGCCAAGAAGATTAAATAAATATCCTTAGAAACATGGTTTCCAAACTATTTATCGGGACACCCTTCCGTAACAAATTGACACCCGTCCATCACGATGACACCCATCCATCATGATGACACCCGTCCATCACGATGATACCCATCCGTCACGATGACACCCATCCGTCACTATGACACCCGTCTATAACGGTGACACCCATCCGTCACGATGACACCCATCCGTCACGATGACACCCATCCGTCCGCTGGTCATCTTTTGCATGGCCGCGTTTGTTAAACACAAGTTTCACACCTTTGTCCCCGATGATCGTATTATCCACCTTTGGTATAACTTAATTTTTCCCGTTTGCAAACTTTAATAGTTATTAGCAAGACTTTAAATAATTATGTCAAAACCTTAAAAAACAATTTTAATAATCTGAATTTTTTGTTGAATTTTTGTTTGCCCTAAAAAAACGTCAAAAAAAGTCAAACAAGCAAAAAATCTTTATAAATAAGGTAGTACGATGATATTTGAAAACAGCAAAAAAACGGCAGGTTCTTTCACATAAATTTTAAGGTGGCCAAAATTAACGGAATCTTAAAATGCGCAGTTGGTTAAACGCATTGCAATGTGATTTTGAAGTAAATATCAAAACATGAAATGTAACAACTGTTTTAAACCTTAAATAGAAGTTATTTTTAGGTTATATAGTGCTTTGATCTAAATTTGATGCAGTTTAAACACAAAGCAGAAATTGGGGATATCGCAAAAAAATTGCATTTTTGTATGAAATTGTTGATAATGCAGAATAACACAAATAAAAAACATTTGCAAAACCACTTTATTTAACATTCATCCAGTCACTTTTGTGATAGTTCTTTTGTGGTTTAAAAATAAGCCAATTTTCTAACACCCTAAATTGGTGGCCAAAATTAAGGCCTGGCCGAAATTAAGTCAAACACCCTAATCATAAAATTTTAATAACATCATAACATCATCAAAACATGTTTTCCTAATAACAAGTCAATTTTTTGCTTAGATTTAAATAAAATCCAAACAAATACAGCTTAATTTGTAAATTTTACCCTTTTTTACATGTATTAATGATTGAGCCATTCAAAACAAAAAATGGTCTTAATGGCACGGTTTTTCAATATCACAAATTCTTCAATTATATACCAAGATTAAAAGAAATTTGTTGGCTCAACAAATCCAAAGAATCTTATGTTAATGGACCGATTTTGTGGTGTTTGACTGTGTGCGTGCGTGCGTGTGTGTGTGTGTGTGTGCGTGCGCGCGCGCGCGCGTGTGTGTGTGCTTCCGCGCATGCGTGCGTGTTTGTTTGTGTGAGTGTGCGTGTGATATTAATTTACAATAACAGCATTTATTAACCTAATTTTTAAAAAGCCTATAAGGTCCCCTGTGCTGCCCAAATATTGCGCGTTTTTAATTAATTCGTACTTCCATTTTTAGTTGTACATTTAAACAAAGACTATGTTTATTTCGTAGATATTTAATTATCACTAATCATTATCACTAATTTTCTCTAATCCATCTGCTATTTAAAACACTGAACATCTTTAACAAAGTAATAGTAATAAAAAAAAAATTTCTTGAATAAAAAGTCTGCATTATTACAAAATCTTCTAATTTATTAACTCTCTATGCCTACCAAACGGGAAATCTTGTTTCCAAAATTTTGTTATTAATTTAATATTGATCACAGTATTTTTGGATACGAGCCAAAACGATGTCCACGTGGTCCGATGCGATGTCGCAATGGAGTACGATCCTCACTAACGACTCGCTTAGCGCTACCACTTTAATACAAGTGTTGTCTTCATCATCAGGAACCGCCAAAAAGTCGTGAAAGTATTTAGCGTCTTCACGAGCGGACAAAAACACCATATTGGTTTCTACTTTGGCCGCCAGGAAAATCGAATTTGTTCCGAGTTCCAGAATTCCTAAATTGCACAAATATGCTTTTTTTTAAATAAATATTTAATAAACATGTTTAATTTAAAGATTTTAATTATGATTTGTTTTTGATTAATAATACTAGACATCGAGGCTTATTTGTACTCAATTTTTATTGAGTTTTATCGTAAAACAAAATTTTTTCGTGCATTGTTTGTTTTATCTCGAATGTTTTTGACATTCCGGGGATTTTTTTCCAAAATTTAATGCTAGGACATCAAAACAAAACAAGAAATAGACGATACTAACAAAACAAGAAATAGGTATTATATCAACGAAATACTGGTAATTGCTTAACACAATACTATAAACATTGTAAGTCAGAGTCACGTTGATTTTAAACTGACTGTAAATCTTGTGTCACAATAACGACGATAAACAAAGGACTAACGCATTATGATCACAAACAATAAGGTTTGGTTCACGCAGGATTGATAAGTGACAACTAAAGTCTATACATAAATGATGCGGACTGGCGACAAAACTCGAAGTTTGAAATGTTATATATCCAGGTTAGAATATGTGCGGGACATATATGGGAGGGGGGCTAAAAAAAAAAAAAAAAGGGAGGTTAGGAAAAAATGTTTTTGATGACGTCATCACTACAACCGAATTGTTTAAAGCGGTGAAAAACTAAAGCGGTGAAAAAAAACCTGGTCTCAAAAAAAAACTTTTTTATTAGTACGAGATAAGAAACGCCGCTCGGTATGCTGTTAAAACATAGTTTTCTGAGTTTTTTTTTTAAAGTTTGAGCGAAATCGGCTCGCTCAAATTTTTTTATAATGCGTTGAAGTCGCGCGGTTTTCGCGATTTTTCGCGAATTTTTGCCACGCTAATACATTGTCGGACATATTTCGTTTTGCTTCCTGCTCGAAGTGTGTACGATATTGATTATATTGTTATATATTAAATGTCCGCCAATTTTTATTCCTTTGCTTTTGACTTCAGGTTTTTTTGGGGGTTCACCCTTCCTGGGGCTGCTCGGGGGGCCGAACACGAATGCGGAAAATTTTTTTCAAAATTTTTTTTCAAAACCATCAAAAATGTAAAATTCATCACATATGACGAATTTTAATATATCGTTTGTGTAAGAAAAAACCCTAATATTAAGCTTACAATAAGCTGTTAAAATGACGAATCTGAAATTTGGAAGGATTCCAAGCCCGTATGCTGGCAGCAGCAAACCTTTCAATTAAAAAGTTTTACAAGAATAATAAACTTTAAAAGATTAGTTTTAAATTTTTTAAAATTATGTTGATTTAAAATATTAGAAAATGGTCATAATACCCCATGAAAACGTAACATAAATTTTCGTTAAAATTCCAAAATACTTCCTTTCCTTACGTCATGCAAATTTTTGTTATTACGTCATAATTGATGATTTTTATTGGCTCTTCCGCAATTAAATGACCCAATTCAAACCAGATCGCGGATTCAAACGTTATTACACGTAAAATAGCATAATTTTAAAAAATTACATTGGGATATTGGCAAAAGTTGAGAGACATAGTTATTAAAAATTTGTTTTTGTGTTGACAAACGGGGAAACATGTTTGCAACCAAGAATATATAACACAAGAGAATATCTGACTGTACACTAAATTTTTGACCAAAATTTTGCGAGAAAAGTCGCACTTTTGAATTCGTGTGCGACTTTCTAGCAAAAATCTGCCATTTTCTGCAAGTTTTTCCGCGCTGCGATTTTTAACACAGTGTTAGTTTTCTCGCAGTGGGGACTGCGACTTCTTTTCGCACTCTATGCTGCTTTATTCGCACTGCGATTATTTTCGCACTGCGAGCTCGCCCGCGCAACAAAAAAAAAAATAAAAACAAAACAGAGACGAAAATTTTGTGTTTAAATGAGTAAAATGCGTTTTTTTACCTTAAGATGTTAAACTTTTTTAGTTTTAATAAAAAATAAAGTAACTTTCCAACGTTTTAAAATTAAATAAAACAAGTTTTGAAGTATTTTATTCCATTGAAAGTGACTACCAGCGGTTGCATTTTTTTTTGTTGTGCAGCCAGACTCGCAGTGCGAAAATAATCGCAATGCGATGACGCCGCATAGAGTGCAAAAGAAGTCGCAGTCCCACTGCGATAAAACTAACACTGTGTTGAAAATCCGCAGCGCGGGAAAAACTCAGCAGAAAATGGCGGACTTTTGCGAGAAAAGGGGCACGAATTCAAAAGTGCGACTTTTCTCGCAAACTTTTGGTCAAAATTTAGTGGACAGTCGGACAATCTCTTGTGTTATATATTCTTCAAGCAACCAAGAAAACACTTAAAAAAGAGCATTTTTTAGCTGCTATATTTGGCAATTTTGTAGTAGGATTTTAACTTTGAAAATATGTTTTTCCAACAAAATAACCTAGAAATTCGAAAAAAATAAACTTTTAAGGCTTATTTTTTTGGAAAAGTTTTCAATTTAAAGGTTTGCTGCTGCCACCATACGGGCTTGGAATGCGTCCAAATTTTAAATTCGTCATTTTTGACAGCCTATTGTAAGCTTCGGGGTAGGGGGTTTTACACAAACGATATATCAAAATTTGTCATATGTGATAAATTTTACATTTTTTATGATTTTGAAAAAATTTTCGGCATTCGTGTTTGGCCCCCCTAGCCCCAGAGGGGTCAACCCCCAAAAAAAATTTTTAGGTCAACAGTAAGGAATAAAAAATGGCGGAAATTAAAGTGTGTGGCGAGATAATCGGGGACATCGCCACACAGCTTTGGGCAAGGAGCGAAACAAAATATATAGATTTGGACAGTGTATTAGCGTGGCGAGAATTCGCGAAAAATCGCGAAGACCGCGCGCGCCGGGGAAAGATATGCAAAAAAAATTTGAGCGAGCCGATTTCGCTCAAACTTTAAGAAAAAAATTCAGAAAATTATGTTTTAACAGCATACATACCGGCGTTTAATACTCGTACTAATAAAAAGTTTTGTTTTTTTTTTCAACAGTTTCTAAAAAAGTTTTGTTTTTTTTGGGACCAGGGGCCTGTTTCATAAAAACCTTTGTAAAGTCTTTTTTACAATTATCCGCCTATTTTTTGTAAAATACACGATAAAGGTTTTTCGACTTGTAATCCAATCCAATGATTTTTGGAATATCTCAATTCCGGTTCTGATTCCGGTTCCGGTGTTCCGGAGGTTTCGCAGTTTAAAAGGCAGTTCCGGAGGTTCCGGGCAAAATTTGGAATTCCGGTTCCGGTTTCTGTTCCGGATTTTCGGAAAAATCTCAATTCCGGTTCAAGTTCCGGATTTTTTGAAAATCTAAATTTCGATTTTGGTTCTGGTGTTCCGGGGGTCCCGCAGTTCCGCCCATCACTAATGACAACCCGTTTTCACCGCAGCGAAAAGTCGCTCGGAACGCATTCTCATTTGTCCCTCCGATGTAAAACAGTCCTAACGGTAGTTGCGAAACCACCTTTTAGGCTTTTATATGATACACGAAATGTCGAAAATTTTATTTACCCTCTATAATCTTCCCACAACGAAATAACTAGGTCATCTATATTTAGTCCTTAATCTAAACATCAGTCCAAACTTTGCTGACATTATCAAATTAATACTTACCTGTTCCCAGCCTTTGAGCATTTTTATGATCTCGTAGTAATAAATCGCCAGCAGTATCTAATGCGACGAGGCCTGCAGCCGCCAAGACCCCCACCTGCCTCATTCCTCCTCCCAGCGCTTTTCTATAGCGTCTGGCTCTAAAATCAACACGAAATTCTTTTCATGGTTTTATTTAAAAACATTTTTTATTATAATTTACATATCATCATTGTTTCAAATCACTTAAAAATTGACTTTTTCTGTTACTTAGACATGTGCACTGGCCCCCCCCCCCGGGGTTAAAACGGGGGGGGCAATTCCAAAATGGGGGGGCACGGGGGCAACGTTTTTGCAAGGGGGGGGGGCAATAAAACGGGGGGTGGCAAGCAGGGGGGAAAGAAAAAAAAAAGAGAAAAAAGGGGGAAAAAAGAGAAAAAAAGAAGGGAAAAGGAAAAAAAGGGACAAATGAGAATGCGTTCCGAGCGACTTTTCGCTGCGGTGAAAACGGGTTGTCATTAGTGATGGGCGGAACTGCCAAACCAAAAGAAGACCAGAACCAAAATCGAAATTTAGATTTTCAAAAAATCCGGAACTTGAACCGGAATTGAGATTTTTCCGAAAATCCGGAACAGAAACCGGAACCGGAATTCCAAATTTTTCCCGGAACCTCCGGAACTGCCTTTTAAACTGCGAAACCTCCGGAACACCGGAACCGGAATCCTTGCCAGAATTTCAGAGATTCAGGAAATCATTTAATTTAACCAGCTTATTAGTAAGAACTTCGTGTCGAGTTTTTTACACAAACGATATATTCGGAAAATTTGTCATATGTGATAAGATTTTACATTTTATGATTTTGAAAAAAATTTCGGCATTTGTGTTTGGCCCCCCTCAGCCCCAGAGGGGTCAACCCAAAAAAAAAGATTTTTAGGTCAACAGAGTAGAGAAATAAAAAATGGCGGAAATTTAATATTAGTAAAAGCAATAAAAAAAGATCAAATATCGCGGGGGGGACACACTTTTTAAAAGGCGACCGGAAGAGGGAGCAAAACAGAGAGGAAATATATAATTTGGACAGTGTACTTAGCGTGTGCAAAAATTTCGCGAAAAATCGCGAAGCCGCGGCGCATTCAACAACACAATTTAAAAGAAAAATTTGGCGACCGATTCAAGGCATCAAACTTTAAGGGAGAAACTAGAAAAGTATGTTTTAGACAGCATACATAACCGGCGTTTAATAGCTCGTACTAGGAAGATAAAAAGTTTTGTTTTTTTTTTTTTATTTTTGGACCGAGGTTTATTTAAAGAGAAGTTTTGGGGTTTTTTTTGGAACCAGGGGCCTGTTTCATAAAAACCTTTGTAAAGTCTTTTTTTTTTTTACAAGTTATCCGCCTATTATTTTTTTGTAAAATACACGATAATAAGGTTTTTTATCGAACTTGTGAATCCAATTCCTAATTCGATTTTTGGAATATCTCAATTCCGGTTCTGATTCCGGTTCCGGTGTTCCGGAGGTTTCGCAGTTTAACAGGCAGGTCCGGAGGGTCCGGGCAAAATTTGGAATTCCGGTTCCGGTTTCTGTTCCGGATTTTCGGAAAAATCTCAATTCCGGTTCAAGTTCCGGATTTTTTGAAAATCTAAATTTCGATTTTGGTTCTGGTGTTCCGGGGGTCCCGCAGTTCCGCCCATCACTAATGACAACCCGTTTTCACCGCAGCGAAAAGGCACTCGGAACGCATTCTCATTTGTCCCTTTTTTCCTTTTTCCTTTTTTTTTCTCTTTTTTTCCCTTTTTTTCTCTTTTTTTCCTTTCTCCCCTGCTTCCCCCCGTTTTATTGCCCCTCACCACCCGTTTCGAAAAAGTTTCCCCCGTGCCCCCCCAGTTTGGGAATTATTAAACCCCGTTTTAACCCCGGGGGGGGGGGGCCAGTGCACATGTCTAAGTAACAGAAAAAGTCCCGATTTTTTAGTGATTTGAAACGATGATGATATGTAATTTATAATAAAAAATGTTTTTAGAATGAAACCATGAAAAGAATTTCCGTGTGTAATTTTAGAGCCGGACGCAGTGAAAAAGCGCTGGGAGGCGATGAGGCAGGTGGGGTTCTTGGCATCAGTAGGCCTCGTCGCATTTGATTGGTGCTGGGGCGATTTCCTACTTACGAGATCATAAAATTGCTCAAAGGCTGGGAAAAGGTAAGTATTAATTAATAATGTCAGCAAAGTAGAAACTGGTGTTTAGATTAAGGACTAGATATAGATGACCTCATTTCGTTGTGGGAAGATTATAGAGGGTAAATAAAATTTTCGACATTTCATGTTATCATATAAAAGCCTAAAAGGTGGTTTCGCAACTACCGTTAGGACTGTTTTTACATCGGAGGGACGAATGAGAATGCGTTCCGAGCGACTTTTCGCTGCGGTGAAAACGGGTTGTCATTAGTGATGGGCGGAATTGCGGGACCCCCGGAACTACACAGAACCAAAATCGAAATTTAGATTTTCAAAATTCCGGAACTTGAACCGGAATTGAGATTTTTCCGAAAATCCGGAACGGAAATCGGAACCGAAATTCCAAATTTTTCCCGGAACCTCCGGAAGTGCCTTTTAACTTTTGCGAAACCTCCGGAACACCGGAACCGGAATCAGGAACAAATTAAATTATTTTCCAAAAATCAGTTGGGAATTGAGAATTACAAGTCGAAAAACCTTTATCGTGTATTTTACAAAAAATAGGCGGATAATTGTAAAAAAGACTTTACAAAGGTTTTTATGAAACAGGCCCCTGGTCCCAAAAAAAACAAAACTTTTTTAAATAAACCTGGTCCAAAAAAAACAAAACTTTTTATTAGTACGAGTATTAAACGCCGGTATGTATGCTGTTAAAACATACTTTTCTGAGTTTTTTCTTAAAGTTTGAGCGAAATCGGCTCGCTCAAATTTTTTTTATATTGCGTTGAATGCGCGCGGTTTTCGCGATTTTTCGCGAATTTTTGCCACGCTAATACACTGTCCAAATTATATATTTTGTTTTGCTTCTTGCTCAAAGTGTGTGCGATATTGATCTTATTGCTATATATTAAATTTCCGCCATTTTTTATTTCTTACTGTTGACCTAAAAATTTTTTTTGGGGGTTGACCCCTCTGGGGCTAGGGGGGCCAAACACGAATGCCGAAAATTTTTTCAAAATCATAAAAAATGTAAAATTTATCACATATGACAAATTTTGATATATCGTTTGTGTAAAAAAACCTAATATGAAGCTTACAATAGGCTGTTAAAAATGACGAATTTGAAATTTGGAAGGATTCCAAGCCCGTATGGTGGCAGCAGCAAACCTTTAAATTAAAAACTTTTCCAAAAAAAATAAGCCTTAAAAGTTTATTTTTTTCGAATTTCTAGGTTATTTTGTTAGAAAAACATATTTTCAAAATTAAAATCCTACTACAAAATTGCCAAATGTCGCAGCTAAAAAATGCTCTTTTTTAAGTGTTTTCTTGGTTGCAACAAGAATATATAACACAAGAGATTGTCCGACTGTACACTAATTTTTTGACCAAAATTTTGCGAGAAAAGTCGCACTTTTGAATTCGTGTGCGACTTTTCTCGCAAAAATCCGCCATTTTCTGCTAGTTTTTCCGTGCTGCGATTTTTAACACAGTGTTAGTTTTCTCGCAGTGGGGACTGCGACTTCTTTTGCACTCTATGCTGCTTTATTCGCACTGCGATTATTTTCACACTGCGAGCCTGGCCGCGCAACAAAAAAAAATACAGACGCTGGTAGTCATTTTCAATGGAGTAAAAGACTTCGAAACTTGTTTTATTTAATTTTAAAACGTTGGAAAGTTACTTTATTTTATTAAAACTAAAAAGTTTTAACATCTTAAGGTAAAAAAACGCATTTTACTCATTTAAACACAAAATTTTCGCTCCGTTTTGTTTTTATTTTTTTTTTGTTGCGCGGACAGGCTCGCAGTGCGAAAATAATCGCAGTGCGAATAAAGCAGCATAGAGTGCGAAAGAAGTCGCAGTCCCCACTGCGAGAAAACTAACACTGTGTTAAAAATCGCAGCGCGGAAAAACTTGCAGAAAATGGCAGATTTTTGCGAGAAAAGTCGCACACGAATTCAAAAGTGCGACTTTTCTCGCAAAATTTTGGTCAAAAATTTAGTGTACAGTCAGATATTCTCTTGTGTAATATATTCTTGGTTGCAAACATGTTTCCCCGTTTGTCAACACAAAAACAAATTTTTAATAACTATGTCTCTCAACTTTTGCCAATATCCCAATGTAATTTTTTAAAATTATGCTATTTTACGTGTAATAACGTTTGAATCCGCGATCTGGTTTGAATTGGGTCATTTAATTGCGGAAGAGCCAATAAAAATCATCAATTATGACGTAATAACAAAAATTTGCATGACGTAAGGAAAGGAAGTATTTTGGAATTTTAACGAAAATTTATGTTACGTTTTCATGGGGTATTTGGACCATTTTCTAATATTTTAAATCAACATAATTTTAAAAAATTTAAAACTAATCTTTTAAAGTTTATTATTCTTGTAAAACTTTTTAATTGAAAGGTTTGCTGCTGCCAGCATACGGGCTTGGAATCCTTCCAAATTTCAGATTCGTCATTTTAACAGCTTATTGTAAGCTTAATATTAGGGTTTTTTTTACACAAAAGATATATTAAAATTCGTCATATGTGATGAATTTTACATTTTTGATGGTTTTGAAAAAAAATTTTGAAAAAAATTTTCCGCATTCGTGTTTGGCCCCCCTAGCCAGCCCCAGGAGGGTGAACCCCCAAAAAAAATTCTTAGCTCAAAAGCAAGGAATAAAAATTGGCGGACATTTAATATATAACAATATGATCAATATCGTACACACTTCGAGCAGGAAGCAAAACAAAATATATAATTCGGACAATTTATTAGCGTGGCAAAAATTCGCGAAAAATCGCGAAAACCGCGCGCATTCAACGCATTATAAAAAAAAATTCGAGCGAGCCGACTTCGCTAAAACTTTCAGAAAAACTCAGAAAAGTGTGTTTTAATAGCATACCAAGCGGCGTTTCTTATCTCGTACTTATAAAAAAGTTTTTTTTTTGAGACCAGGTTTTTTTCACCGCTTTAGTTTTTCACCGCTTTAAACAATTCGGTTGTAGTGATGACGTCATCAAAAACATTTTTTCCTAACCTTTTCAAAAGATAGCCAAGAGTCTAAGCTATGCTCTCATATATGTCCCGCACATATTCTAACCTGGATATATAACATTTCAAAGTTCGAGTTTTGTCGCCAGTCCGCATCATTTTTGTATAGACTTTAGTTGTCACTTATCAATCCTGCGTGAACCAAACCTTATTGTTTGTGATCATAATGCGTTAGTCCTTTGTTTATCGTCGTTATTGTGACACAAAGATTTACAGTCAGTTTAAAATCAACGTGACTCTGACTTACAATGTTTATAGTATTGTGTTAAGCAATTACCAGTATTTCGTTGATATAATACCTATTTCTTGTTTTGTTAGTATCGTCTATTTCTTGTTTTTGTTTTGATGTCCTAGCATTAAGTTTTGGAAAATCCCCGGAATTTCAAAAACATTCGTGTTAAAACAAACAATGCACGAAAAAATTTTGTTTTACGATAAAACTCAAAAAAAATTGAGTACAAATAAGCCTCGATGTCTAGTATTATTAATCAAAAACAAATCATAATTAAAATCTTTAAATTAAACATGTTTATTAAATATTTATTTAAAAAAAAGCATATTTGTGCAATTTAGGAATTCTGGAACTCGGAACAAATTCGATTTTCCTGGCGGCCAAAGTAGAAACCAATATGGTGTTTTTGAAATTCGCTCGTGAAGACGCTAAATACTTTCACGACTTTTTGGCGGTTCCTGACGATGAAGACAACACTTGTATTAAAGTGGTAGCGCTAAGCGAGTCGTTAGTGAGGATCGTACTCCATTGCGACATCGCATCGGACCACGTGGACATCGTTTTGGCTCGTATCCAAAAATACTGTGATCAATATTAAATTAATAACAAAATTTTGGAAACAAGATTTCCCGTTTGGTAGGCATAGAGAGTTAATAAATCAGAAGATTTTGTAATAATGCAGACTTTTTATTCAAGAAATTTTTTTTATTTTTATTACTATTACTTTGTTAAAGATGTTCAGTGTTTTAAATAGCAGATGGATTAGAGAAAATTAGTGATAATGATTAGTGATAATTAAATATCTACGAAATAAACATAGTCTTTGTTTAAATGTACAACTAAAAATGGAAGTACGAATTAATTAAAAACGCGCAATATTTGGGCAGCACAGGGGACCTTATAGGCTTTTTAAAAATTAGGTTAATAAATGCTGTTATTGTAAATTAATATCACACGCACACTCACACAAACAAACACGCACGCATGCGCGGAAGCACACACACACGCGCGCGCGCGCGTACGCACACACACACACACACGCACGCACGCACACAGTCAAACACCACAAAATCGGTCTATTAACATAAGATTCTTTGGATTTGTTGAGCCAACAAATTTCTTTTAATCTTGGTATATAATTGAAGAATTTGTGATATTGAAAAACCGTGCCATTAAGACCATTTTTTTGTTTTGAATGGCTCAATCATTAATACATGTAAAAAAGGGTAAAATTTACAAATTAAGCTGTATTTGTTTGGATTTTATTTAAATCTAAGCAAAAAATTGACTTGTTATTAGGAAAACATGTTTTGATGATGTTATGATGTTATTAAAATTTTATGATTAGGGTGTTTGACTTAATTTCGGCCAGGCCTTAATTTTGGCCACCAATTTAGGGTGTTAGAAAATTGGCTTATTTTTAAACCACAAAAGAACTATCACAAAAGTGACTGGATGAATGTTAAATAAAGTGGTTTTGCAAATGTTTTTTATTTGTGTTATTCTGCATTATCAACATTTTCATACAAAAAGTTGAATTTTTTGTGATTTTCTTAATTTCTGCTTTGTGTTTAAACTGCATCAAATTTAGAACGAAGCACTATATAACCTAAAAATAACTTCTATTTAAGGTTTAAAACAGTTACATTTCATGTTTTGATATTTTCTTCAAAATCATATTGCAATGCGTTTAACTAACTGCGCATTTAAAGATTCCGTTAATTTGGGCCACCTTAAAAGTTATGTGAAAGAACTGCTGTTTTTTGCTGTTTTCAAATATCACCGTACTACCGTATTTATAAAGAATTTTTTTGCTAGTTTGACTTTTTTTGACGTTTTTTTAGGCCAAACAAAAATTCAACAAAAAATACAGGTTATTAAAACTTGTTTTTTAAGGTTTTGACATAATTATTTAAAGTCTTGTTAATAACTATTAAAGTTGGCAAACGGGAAAAAATTAAGTTATACCAAAGGTGGATAATAGCATAATCCGGGACAAAGGTGTGACACTCGTGTTTAACAAACGCGGCCATGCGAAAGGCAACCAGCGGACGGATGGGTGTCATCGTGACGGACAGGTGTCATCGTGACGGACAGGTGTCATCGTGACGGACGGGTGTCATCGTGACGGACGGGTGTCATCGTGACGGACGGGTGTCATCGTGACGGAAGGGTGTCCCGATAAATAGTTTGGAAACCATGTTTCTAAGGATATTTATTTAATCTTCTTGGCTGGCTTCCAAACACTTAGCATTCTCAAGAATATAATATAGACGTAATGCATAAATAAAAAGAATATGCTTTACAGTAAAAGCATAAGTCACTTATTTTTTTTTTTTTTTTTTTTTTTTTTTTTTTTTTTTTTTTTTTTTTTTTTTTTTTTTTTTTTTTTTGGTTTTTTTTTGTGTTTTTTTGTTTTTTGGGTTTTTTGTGTTTATTTTTGTGTTTTTTTTTGTGGGGGTTTTTTTGTTTTTTTTTGGGGGTCGCCTTCTGTTTTTGCGTGGGCCTTTTTTGTTGTTTCGCATTTTCTCGTTCTTCTTTTCCTTTGCCTATCTTCTTTCGCTTCTCTCCCCCGCTCTTTTCTTCTTCTGTTTTAAAGAAAGTAGTTTGACATAATCATTAGCTTTTTTTGAAACATCTTTTAAGGTTTTAATGGGTTTTTTCTCCACTTATTCAGGTGTTATTTTGAGTACAGAGCGAAGGGGGATAAATTTTTACTGGATGTATTTAATGAGCCTTCTTCCTTTTCTTCAAAAAAATACTAATAAAGTGGCAAATAAAAAAATATCTCCAAAATCAAAACAAAATGACAAAGGAGCATGGAATAAATTGTTAAAAACTTTGAATATATTTTATATTTTACAAATTAAAGGATTGTAAAGAACACAACAAATGCATATTTTGTAATTTTTTTAAATAAGAAATACAAAAAAACTAAATACAAACTAATACATTTTTTATAAAAAATACCGCAGATTTGTCAGAATTTTAATGCAAAATAAAGTTCAGTTTACATTATTTTTAAAAATTCCCCAAAACACCAAAGACAAGTAAAAATATTGCCTATTAAAAATAATTACGTAGCGCAGTGGATGGTCTTTGGATACGCATCTGAGGGTCCTAAGTTCGAACCCCTCAGTAGTCGTGTTTTTTCTCGCCTAGGCATATTTCTAACATAAACATTAATGTTTATTTTCATTTTTTTACATGAAAAAAAACCCGAATGAAAATAACGAATACTTATTTTAAAGAAATTACAATTGTGCACATTTGCATGTCATATCCTTTTGCTTCTTTCACGTATCATTTTTAAACTCAACTGAAAATTTTTTTGTTCCTGGTTATTTTTTAAACAAATAGTCCTTTTAAGTAATTGTGGGCATATTTTTCATATTTTTTAATTTATTTTATGACAAATTAATACAAATGTAACTTCTTAATTTGTTTTCGCGGTTTTTTTATATTAAAAGAGGTTAAATTTGCCCTTATTTAAATTATTTAAATTTGTATGAATGCGATTTTATACTAGCATAATAATATATTTGTGTTATTTATTCTGGGTTTCACGCAGCATCTGTTTTTTGTCGCTTATTCGAGTTTTCAAAAAAGGTACGGTATTAAATTGTAAGTTTTTGAAAGTCAGTCAGCAAGACAAAATATGTTTAAAAACATGGTTTTTAAAGCATTTATCGTGACATCCGTCCGTCACGATGACACCCGTCCGTCACGATTACACCCGTCCGTCACGATGACACCCGTCCGTCACGATGACACCCGTCCGTCACAATGACACCCGTCCGTCACGATGACACCCGTCCGTCCGCTGGTTGTCTTTCGCATGGCCGCGTTTGTTAAACACGAGTGTCACACCTTTGTCCCGAATCATCATATTATCCACTTTTGGTTATAAAAAGAACAATACCTAAGGATAAATTTGCAACCTTTAAAAATTTTTATAGTCCAGTTTGGCAATAGTTATTGCCAGTTTTTTTCTAGGTGGCCAAAGTTAATGGCAGGCGTTTGAACTTCGGCCACTAAGAATGCAGACATGAGGGGAAGGGGACCAATTAAAATTGTGCGGTAATGACGTTAACAAATAAGAACGCAGAATTTTTTTAATTCCACCTTTTCACAAAATATACAAAAATTAACCAATTTTAGCCTTTTAAAAAATTGCATTCAGGTTCGAAATTAGGTAATTTGATAAATAATTATTAAAATACAGTTTTTAATCTTTGTTATTCATCCGCTTTAGTGGAAAATTTTGAATGTTTTTGTTGTTAAATAGTCGATTTAATACTGCAAATATCGCGTTCAGCTAGATTTTATTTGCCTATAATTCTTTAATTTAAAAAAAGTGATTTAAAATTATTTAGTATTTCCGTTCTTTAATTATTTTCGTAGGCCAGTGGACACCGACAATTATTATTTCATTTTAAATTTTTTTTTTCGCTTGAAAAACTGAACTGTAAATTATGCAAATTTTTACCGGATGTTTCCACTGAGTGAGTGCGCGATACAATTCTCATTTTATATTATTTTTGCTGACAAATTAATAAAGTGGCAGTTAATTTTATCTCTGTAGATATTAATAAAAACCTGTATATATTTATCTGCTGTAATATATGTTTTATTTAATTTAACAGTATTTATTTGATTTTATTTATTTCAATCAAAACATAAAAATGCATAAAGTTGAAGAAAAATCTTTTATAAATTACGACAATTCCAAATTTAAAGCTGGTGTATCGGGAAAATGGGATTCTAACAAAGAAATACACGAATATAATAAATACCGCGGAGACAGAAAAGGAAGACCGCTGTTCGGCGGCCGGAAAAGTCGAAGAAATGAAGATCAAACCCCGTCTCTGGGCGCCGTTATGTCCGGGAATTCGGTGGTCGTTTATAATTTCGTAACTGGAAGTAAGTTCTTAGAAGCTTTAAAAATTATATGAGTTAAAGCTGGTTCATACTTTTGACAAAACTCTAAAATTGTCCTTTGGACAAAGTCCAAAGGACAATTTTAGAAAAGCCAAAACGTCCTTTGGACAAGCCAAAATGTCCTTTGGACTTTTTCCTTTGGACGAAGTATGTATGAATGCTACTTATTCCAATGATGCTACTTCTTTGAACAAAGTCCAAAGGGCAAAAATCCTTTGGGCTTTGTCCAAAGGACAAATACAGCGTAAAAACGTTCTTTGGACTTTGTCCAAAGGACAAATTCTAAGTAGCGTTCATACTTCGTCCAAAGGACGTTTTGGCTTGTCCAAAGGACGTTTTGGCTTTTCTAAAATAGTCCTTTGTTCCTTTGGACTTTGTCCAAAGGACGTTTTGTCATAAGTATGAACCAGCCCTTAGAGTTGATAATTAGATTTGGACACGGAGGAGCCACGATTACTAAAAAGCCGCAATTTTGGGATCAAAGCCAAAGGTGCGGATTTTTTTTTGCTTGGTTTTTGGTATGAATCGATGCGTCAGATTTCACTGAGTAAACAATTGTATTACAAAAAAAATTAAATTTTCAGCGGTTGTATAGATATTATCGCTTCATTATTCCATCGATTTTTTTGCCGCTCCGTCAGCAAACAACAGTAAATATGTACGCCTGATGAGAGATTAAAAAAACACCTGCCAATATTACCCATTAACTAAGAATGCCCTCTGGTTGGATTTTCTTTTAATAGAAAATATTTATCTGGGTATAAGTTTCACTTGGTTAAACATTCACTGCAACATGCCGAGAGAGACAAAGGATGATCAAATTGCCAGACTGGAGGCGGAAGAATGCGGACCTCCGGAAAAGGCTGACGGATTTAGAGAAGAGATTCGCCGGGATGGAGGAAGAGCGAGCTCTTGGTGTCAATACTGACTTAGTGGCATCCATCTGTGAAAAGGTGTTGAATCGTCTACTGCCGATGATTGACAGTTATTTTAAGCGCATGGAGGTGCAAAGAGAACATGAGTCAATGCTGGTCGTATCTGGCCTACCGGAGAGCGATTCCTACGAAGGGGAAAAAGAGAATGTGACCGAGTTATTAAAGACTCTTGACAGTGGCGATTTGGGTGAGGTCACTCCTGTTGAGTTTTTTTGTATCGGAAGAGCTGGTGACCGGCCCAGGCTCCTAAAAGTTAGGGTCGTCAACAAATATATCAGAAATGGAGCTGTACGTTCAGGAGTATGACTAAGAGGGGTCACTAAATTTGATAAAGTTTATGTAAGACCGTCACTGAATGAGGAACAGCGAGTCTGTCAAAAGGAATTGCTTGGCAAACTTAGGGAGCTTAGAGAGCAGAACAAAAAGGTTTCGCTTCGGTATTCTGCTGATGGTGATCCCTTTTTGTTTGACATCACTCTCAAGGCTCCCCTAAATGTTTCAAAATAGGAAATTATGCGACTTAATTATCACTGTAGTAAATTAAAGCTTATACCTAGTATATAAATTTTGTGTATGAATGCAAGAAGCCTTGTTAACTCCTTAGACGAGCTTGATGTTCTGATTTCAGGTGGTGATTCTAACTATAGTATTGTTGACATATGCTTTATTTGTGAAACATGGCTCACTGAAACAACTACTAATGAAATGATCACAAAAAATAGAGAATTTAATGTTGTTGTTGTTGTTGTATTACCTGAAACTTATCTTCCCTATGCAGATTATGCAAAGGGCAGGCGCTAAGACAAGCCAGGAGGGGCGAAAAAGTTGCACCCCTATGGTTGAGACTCTTCGTCCAACATTAATAACGTTGGCAACCTTTACCGCTAGAGTGTTCACTGCATGCAATGTTCACTCATTGGTTGCTGGATCTTTTCTCTCATAGAAATGAGTCCAGCTTGGCATGGCTAGAAAAAAGGTTGTTGTACGTCCGCCACACATGGCAGTTTTCCACCTAGCAAATCAGTGGACAAATACAGCTCTATTGTGTGTGAAGTTTGTACCACTGGCCTTGCAGGAACACCTATACTGCCCATGTACGACGTTAAATAGTAAGA
>JASAMX010020036.1:0-43678 GCA_030248175.1 Microlaimidae sp. YZB2_3 | reverse complement strand
AATGGATTGAAATAGGCTAAAAACTGCAAAAATTTCGCGATGATCGCGTCATATTAGGCCAAAAATGGTGCCATAGATTTTGTATACTTTTTTTATTTTTTGGGTGGGGGGAAGCAATAGAACAGGAAGGAAAATCTTCCAATAAAGCGAAGGGCATTTCCAGACCGTGCACAGGTCTGCTATTTTTATATTGCTTATGTTTAGGTGTCGAAGCTTGGTCTTTAAAAACCAATTCATCTGTAATACGAGAAGAATTTCATTCTAAAATTAATGAAGAGGTGTGTGTTTTTTGTTATTTTAATTTTTTTGGTCTTGTTTTCACTTTTTTTTTAATCAAAATGCATTGTTTTTTACTTTTTTAATCAGAATGTATTGTTTTAAAACTAAACAGTTATTTTATCGATAAAATAAGTGAACATACATGCCTCCTACCCAAGTTTAGAGGGAATATTTACCCTAAGGTAAAGGCCGAATTTTGACTGGGAAGTGGCATATGCTGGTGGTGCTCAATGTGATTTACAGTCGATGGAGCCTTGGGAACTTGGAGCCGAAAATATATCCGTTAGTGGGGAACTTGGAGCCTAAAGATGGGAGCTTGGAGCCGAAAATAAAAATCGCTAAAACGTTTACCTAAGCCTAAGCGCAGCCTAAATCTAACCCCAAACCAATTTTTTCTTAAAGGCTTTAATTTCCTATTGCTCGTGGCTCCAAGTTCCCTGCTTAAGATTCTAAAGACCCCGTACCCTCAAGGTATGGGGTGGTACGCCAAAAATGAGCATTTCAGGAAGGTTTCTCTTGAGGGGGAAAGGGAAGTTGTATACCCCTATAACTCCACCCCTTATGGGGGGTTGTTGTACCCTCACCACCCCAATAACTCGATAGCTAATTCGGTGTAATAGAATAGCTCGATTGTCATCAATGATTTTTTGTCAATATTTTGATTACCAAAAAAGTGGGTTAAAAGTATATACTTTAGGAAAGGTCTGCACGTTATTCAAAGTGGAAAGACGCTGTAACGCGCTCCATGAATTGGGTAATCTCTGATTATCAACCTGTCAGTCAATCAGAATCGAACAACACATTTCAATCGTCCAATTGCAGATGGAGTTTTACGGGTTCAGTTATTGGGTCCACAGCTGTAGGAATTATACTCGGATTTTTGATTAGCAGACTAGTCAGATGAACGTTTTAAAGATTCTTGTGTTTCACACTAATACACGCGCTTTCTTCTGTAAAAAACTGCGCAAAATGCTCAACTTTACACATGTTTAGTTTTGTATTCAGTTTATTTGTGTATAATGGTTCCTAAACTTGCGAAACACTCAAACTCGTATTTTTTCACTCGAAAAATTTTCAAACTAGTAAAGCTTTATCTGAGACGATATTTTGTCAAGAATATTATGGTGGCTATTAACTCCAAACGATTTAATATTCTCTCCACAATCTATATTATTTAAAATCTCTTAAAATTTATATTCTTAAGAATTTCTCACTTTATAAGATACCAAATAATTCAAAATCAACTCTTCAGTGAAATATCATAATTTATCAAAGTTAAAAAGGTATTCTAAATTTTATGCAGGTCGTTTGCTACTTATGTTATTTCTTTAGGTTGTATAAAACTGCCGTTTTTTGCCAGTCATTGTGTCTTATATATGCAATAATCGCTTATTAATGCCAATAGTCGACATTTTTTTCACTTTTAAGATTGCTGATTGTGATTTTTTTATCGCGGTTTTAAAGTTTTTTTTTCTTCGCTTTTATATATCAAACTAAATATCTTTTATATAGAAATCTGGGATTTTCTAAAATATTATGGGTTTTATAAAGCAAATAATGTCTCTTATATCTCTACGGTTTGCAGTAAGTTTAGTTTTAAGGTTTTTATGATTTTAAAAGTGCTTTATTATTTATTTACTATCATGTACATAGAAGATTACAAGTTTGTAGTGTAAAATAACTGAATTTTTGTATTCATTTAAATATAATGGTGTCTAACCAACAAAACAGGTCATTAGATAAACCTTAAGTCATGTTTAGCAAAATTTCTTAGTTACTACACAATATTAAGTTAAAAATTTATTTGAAACAACTGCAAATTACTTGAATATGAAGGGTATTCAAGGGCGTAGCCAAGGGGGTTATGGGGATTGTAACCACCCCCTTTTGGGCTGGCGAAGGTAAAAATTTGAGTGTCCTAAGAGAACAATTTTAAAAAATTTTCTCGCGCTTCGCTCCGCTCAGCGCTCGACATTTATATAACTTTTTACAACTTTAAAGTGATGTTTCTAATAAATTGCAAAGACAAGTTTTGAAAATTTTTTAGCACGATTTTTAATGTTATACCTTTTTTAACCTAAAATTTTTCAAGTTTAACTTAAGAAAACAATGCAAATAACAGCAAAAAACTCACTTAGCGCGAAGCGCAAAAAAATTTACCCTTTTTTAATGTCTTTTTTACGGTATTTTTATGAGTACAACCCCTCCACTCCCTTTTGAAAAATTGATATGGAGTGACAATCCCCCCTCCTCTTTCCAAAATCCTGGCTACGCCTCTGATAGATTGTATTCATACATTTTTTTAAGACAATAATTGTTGAAGATTTTTTTTCAACAATTAGAAAACTAAAACTACTAAAATTTATTTTAATTATTTTGTAACACTAATAAAAAGGTAATTTAAAAAGGGTCTTTTAATTAAAAATCAAGACACCGATTTGCAGTCAGTCACATAAAAACAGACGGATTTTATTTTAATTTGGTTTTGCAGAAAGAAAGCCTAGCTAGCCAAAGGCGTAGAATTTTAAAATACGTTTTATTCCTACCAGTAATAAATTATGATCATCATTGTGCTCAAATGTCATTTTTTTGAAATCCACAAATGCGGATTTTGAGAACTAAAATCTACAGACCGTTGTTTCTTATTAATGTATTCTTATCATTATCGTTTTTATTTCTGGAGGGCACTTTACGAATTGTTTTTCAAATTTACTGGATGAACAGGTGACCAGTGCTTATATTTCATTGCTAAAACACTGATTTATAATTAAAAACTTAAAATGGGTTGGAAATCAATAAAAAATAGCTTAAATTTAGAAACATGATTAAGCAAAAAAAAATCCGCGGATATTAGCTAAAAAATTCACGGATACCGATTTCCATAATAGTGCGGATGTCCGCGGATTCGAATTTTGGGCGGCCCATTTTTAGAAATAAAGAGTAGGATTACAGACCTGTGCACGGTCTGAAAATGCCCCCCCCCCGTTTTATTGGAGGATTTGCCCCCCCCGTTTTATTGCCCCCCCCCCCGCCAAAAAATGAAAAAGTACCCTAAAAATATGACGCCATTTTTGACCTATGATGACGCCATCATCGCGAATTTTTTGCAGTTTTTAGCCTATTTCAATGTATTTTAAGCCATTTTAGACCTATTTTTACCTTATTTCCGCTTTTTTTGTCTCTTTTTTCCTTTTTCCCTTCTTTTTTTCTCTTTTTTTCTCCTTTTTTTCTCTTTTTTTTTCTTTCCCCCCCTGCTTGCCCCCCCCCCCCGTTTTATTGCCCCCCCCCGTTTTCAAAAAAGTTGCCCCCCCGTGCTCTCCCATTTTGGAATTGCCCCCCCCCCCCCGGTTGAACCCCGCGGGGGGGGGGGGCGGTGCACACGTCTGGGATTATTTTTACAAAAAAAAGTCTGTTACAGTGTTTCTTTGGTGTTTTTTGTGGAGTTTTTAAAATCGACCACTCCTTATTTCTCCTGCTTAAATTTGAAGTGGATTGCAAAACTTTGAAAAAGTTTTATTAAAAGGACTAAAATGTGTATTTAATATGCTTCAATTTAAATTATGGGTTTATAGTTTGAAATTGACCGTTGATTATAAAACACACACAGCACCGGTCGGAATTCAGCAATTTTAAAATTTAAGCTTTTTGTCACGGTTACCTAATTTTCTTTTCTGTTAAGTTTTTTTAAACATCAATTATCGTCGTCTATAAAAATATTTTTTTACAAAAACTATTCCTGTCCTTTAGATTTTTTTATATATCTTTTTGATTTATATATATTTAACGAAACCCCACAAAAATTTTGTTAGTCCTACCAAAAATATTATAATATACCGAAAAATGTGCAACTCCTATATAAAAATTAACTCAGAATAGGCCACTTTAGTGAGCCTCATAATTTAAATGGCAGCCCTATATAAAATCTACGTCACTTTTTACAAAATGCACGCGCATCGAGAAAATAAAATGTTTATATTGATTTGCGCGTATTTATCTAAAGTATATTTTATAGGGCAAACGGCATATTTTATAAAGGGGTGCCATTTAAATGGAGTGGCTCATCATAATTGCCTACTCTGACTTAATTTTTTATATGGTAGTTGCACATTTTTCGGTGTTTTATATATTTTTGATCCCACTAGTAGTCCATTAAGTCTTGGTTCAGTTTTTTATGTTTTATTTGCTGTTAAAATGCGGGTGAAGATTTTAATTGACCAGAAAGATCAAAAGAAAAATGCTCATCATAACATTATTTTTACTTCACCAAAACGATGCTTTGTTGCTAACGTTTGTTTTAGATTTTTAGCATAGATTTTTAGCATTTTTGATTCTACTGCGCCTTGTGTATATAATTTTATGTATAGATTTTTATTTTATTTATTTGATTTGTTTTTTAATGTTATATATTTTGTTAATTATTTATTATAGTGATTATTTTTTATTGTGTGAATTGTAATTTATATTTTGTAAAAACTTACGCTATAATGCTTTTAGAAATAAAATTTAAAAATTATCCTGTTGCTGTGCTCGTCACTTTAAAAGAAGTTCGCACTTGATACAGACCCACCCCCTTAATCTTTTGGGATTTTCTCGTCCAAAAAGCGCTTGCAAATCCGCAGAAGGTGTTTCGCGCCAGTGCTGCACTGTGTTAAAATTTGCGTCCAACGGCTGTAGGTCGCGGAGTTTAACACAGTGCAGCAATGACGCGAAATGCATTCTGCGAATTTGCAGCGGAGTAAATCCGAAAGGGTTAACAAAACTTTGCCCACAAAAATCACTAAAATACTACGCTAATTTTAGTCTTGAGTCTCGAAAAAAATTCTGGTACTTTAAAACTTAGGTACGCGTGTTTAAAACGCAGATCTAAAAAGATTTATTAAAAATAAAACTGCAAAAAACTGCAAGTATAATGGTTGACATTCAGAAACATTCATAACTGTAATAATGGAGTCATTTTGACGCCCAAGGTTTTATTTTTGTATTTTAATGAGCAATACAGCGGTATTTGATCATATTTTATCTTTATATTTAAAAATGCACTAAATAATATTCTGAAACGAAAACAATCTATTTTGTCAAAATACAATTAAAATGGTTTTTAAAAATAGCATCACTATTGCACAAGTTATGGCTATGTTTTTTAGAGTCAAAAATGAATTGCAATGAGTTTTTTGCACAGCCTTCGAATTTTTTTAATAAAAAAATTTTTGCGGATTTTAAAACATAAATATTCAATCCGCGCTTGGAGAACGTGCACCTAATTTTTTGTGAATTCTTCAGTTTTTGGTCCGAAAGTCTGGAGTGAGACAAACATAATTTTGTAAAGGGGGATGGGTGTTTCGCGAAAGTTTTTGCCTTCTGTGGAAAAAAGATCATGACTAGATAGCGCCCCGACTGCAAAGCAGCGTCGTGCCAACCAATAAAGAAAACAAGGGGAAATACTGGCTGGGATTTAGTCTTTTTATTTTTATTTTCTGACCGCTCAAAAATTTTCACTGGGGCCTGTTTCATAAAATACTGGTAAATTTTACAGGTTTGTAAAATGGAGAAAAATACAAGTTTTTAAAATTACTGACTTGTAAATTTTTAAACAAATAAAAAGATGTTTTTATATGTGTTTTTTATATAGATTTTTTAATATATAATTTAATATTAGTAATATAAATAATATATTTAATTTTTATATAGATTTTTTATATTTTTTTATATATAGATTTTTAATAAACCTCCACAAACCAACAAAAAAATAATTCAAATTTACAATGGTATTTTTACTTGTATTTTTTACTTGTATTTTTTACTTGTATTTTTCACTTGTATTTTCACTTGTATTCAAGTTTTTTTACAAACTTGTAAAAAAATCAAGTGAAATCGTAAAGTAAATTTTACCCTACTCGGAGTAGGGTAAATTTTTCTTTTAAGAACTTCTGAAAAATTACAAGTGGCCAAAGTTTAAAACTGGAATAACTTTAAACACACAACAGCTACGTACATTAAATTTTAAATAGTTTGCACATGGCATATAATCTTTTTTCATTTCAAATTTCAACGCAAATGGTTCAGAATAAAAAAAGTTATTGATAGACTTGTAATTTACGAAGACCAGTATTTTATGAAACAGGCCCCTGGTGGCAAAATCATGTATTTAAACACAGATTACAGCTGTCTGCAGTTAGTTAATTTTTTCCACAACCACTTAAATTATTATCTAGCGTCAAAAATAAAAAAAACAACAGGAATTATTGTTCTTGTTTTATAACTTCTTGAAATCATTATATTTACGTTAATCGTATTAACGCCACACCATAAAGCGACAAGCCTAGTGTTGTGATAGTTAACCAAAAATCAAAATAGGTAGTTAAGTTGGTAGTTAACTACTTTAAAAATTAAGTAGGTAGTTAAGTAGTTAAATGAAATTACAACTAGGTAGTAAGTAGGTAGTTAACTACTTGAAATTTCTGAACTAGGTAGTTAAGTAGGTAGTTAAGTAGTTAATCCTTTAACTAAACATATACTTGCCTTAGTAGGAATGAAAGACTAAAATGTTTATATAAAAACACTTAGTGATACCTCTAACAATAATTTTAACAATAATTTAACTTTAACAATAATTTACAATTTTCTTATTTTATCGGTTTTTGCCAGTTCTTTATGTTTGGCAATATTTACATAACGGCTGGACAAATATAACATATAACATAGTTTATTTTCAAGAAGTTGTTTACAAGAAAAAATAATTTATTGTTAAGTTAACATGTTTTGCTGACGTATTTTGCAAACTTATTTAAAAAAGTTTTGTATTTTTTACCCACTTTATTGTATAACAGTACTGATTGGTTAGAGTTCGCATATATATCTAAAAACTTTAACGATTTTAATTAGGTTCATAAACTACAAAACACTTTGTGTATAATATCACTGTTGAGTGGCGGAATATCGATTTTTATTTAAGACTCGCAGCACGTGCAAATTACTGTAGATTACTGTACACGTTGTCACATTTTGTTTCAAACACCTGTAAGTTTTACGTAATATCGCCCTGCAGATATTGATTGTTTGTGTAAAAACACCAAATACCTGACTACTTACTTCACTAACTACTTTCTGCCTACTTTGCTAACTACTTTCTGCCTACTTTTTAACTACTTTGTTAACTAGTTGTATTAACTACTTTATTTTTTTAAAGTAGGTAGTTAACTACTTTTAAAAAAAAGTAAGTAGTTAAGTAGTTAGCCAAGTTCATGCAGTGTTGTGATAACTACTTAAGTAGTTAACTACTTAACTACCATGATTTTGGCTAACTACTTAACTATCTACTTTCTTTTTTAAAAGTAGTTAACTACCTTCTTAACTACCTACTTTCAAAAAATAAAGTAGTTAATACAAGTAGTTAACAAAGTAGTTACAAAGACGGCAGAAAGTAGTTAGCGAAGTAGGCAGAAAGTAGTTAGTTAGGTAGACAGTCAAATAGTTAGTGTCTTTAAACAAACAATATCTGCGAGGCGCATTTATTGCATAAAAACTCAGCTGTTTGAAACAAAATGTGAAAGCATGTATATATCCATGGTAATTTGCACGCGCAGAGTGTCTTTAATAAAAATCCATATCTGGGCACCCAACAGCGATTTTATACACACAGTGATTTACAATTTACGAACCCAATTCAAATTGTAGTAATGCTTTAATTAAAGTTTTAAAAAAATACGTCATTAAATAGATGGTTGAAATAAATCATAATTAGACTATCTGTGATTACTTCTTTTAGTTAAAATAGAACAAAAATCTGTTGGTTCTTATTTAATCTAGTGTAAAATAGGATCATTTTTATTGAAGTTTTTAATAAAAAAAAACAAAAAAATTATATTTTTTTAGAAATGGATTAATCATATTTATTTTGAATCCAATGTACGGTTTAAAAATGTGTAAGTTAAAAAAGTATTTAAAAGCAATCATAATTTTGTTATAAAATGAATAGTGAACTAGGGGTCAGTCATAAACTTTTGTTTTTATTAAAAGGTAAACTGCGGAGTTAAACTTTTTGTCTTCAATTTCTTAAACTCCTTTCCCGTCCCCAATAGCTCACAAAAATTTTTTCAACAAAATATTTCCAGTGGTTCAGAAGTAATGACCCCACAAAAATGGCGTTTTTTGACAATTCTGTACATGAAAGATTGCTCAATAGGTATAAGTTACAAATTATGCACTCAAAAAAGCGGCTACTTTCTACTTTAATTTAATACCTTGATCGTTAAGATTGGTGCAGTGTTTGTCAAGATATTGCATTTCTGGTACAAAAAACCCGCTACTATTTTGCTAAAAAAACCAAACGACGGCAGCAATTTGATAAAGTTTGCCCATCATTTTTGCGGTCACTTCGTATTTGTAGCGAAAAAATCGCTGGTGTTTTGTACGGAAAACGCAATATCTCGACAAATACTGCATCAATCTTAACGATCAAGGAATCAAATTAAAGTAGAAAGTAGGTAGACGCTTTTTTTGAATGCATAATTTGTAACTTAAATCATTATACCCATTGATCAAGCTTTCACGTACAGAATTGTCGAAAAACGCCATTTTTTGGGGGAAGGGTGGGGGGAGGGTGGGGGTCATAACTTCTAAACCACTGGAGATATTTTGGTGAAAAAATCTTTGTCGGCTATTGGGGGCAGGGGTAAAGTTTTCACAAAAAGCATCAAAATCGAAGCCAAAAAGTTCGACTTTGCACCACACCTTTAAAGAAAATTTGCACTCCCCCGCTTTCGTTGTTTAACAAGATGATATAAATGCGACAAACAATGTTAATATATCGTCTTTTTTTTAAATCGACCCCAAGTGGGTTATTAGTGGGCATTTTTGATTTTGGACTATATCTTTGGTAATCCTGGACGGAATACGACGTTTGATAGCTCAAATGAGAGCTAATTATATGTAGATGACTGTCGTGAGTTTTTTATTTGTTATGTTATGATATTTTCATGTGAAATTGTGTGATTTATAATTTTAAAAAAATGTTACTCGTTTTTAGAACATGGGCATTTCATGATTACGCAATAAATTGGTTTAAAAATTAAACTATCCTGGTAAAATTTAGTCTATTTTCCGAATTTTTAGTCCCCGTGGTTCTACGTTGCGTCTGTGCTGAGCAATCATTATAAAATAAAATAGTGTAATTTCGGCACACATATTGCTGTAGGTAAAAACGGGGTGAAATAAGTGGTCGGGTGTTAAATTGTAATTATAAATAGTTAAAAGACAACGTTGAAATGTGTAGGAGTCATAGCACTGCACTTAAACTCGATTAAGGGGGTCTTTTTAAAAAGTGCCGAAATTAAATGCACTTTTTTCCCAAATTTTCCTCATTGTGATACCATTTAGCATTTTAGCTGTAACTTTTTTCCAGTTACACGTTGAACAACAAGTAAAAGCTTAAATTAAAGAAAACTGTCTGGAGTTAATGATAAGTTTTTAAATTTTTGAAAATGATGATTTTTTGACTGAGAAACAATCGATTGTTTGTAAAGTGCCGAAATTAAATGCATACATTTAATTTCGGCAATTTTCCATTTTTTTAAAAACTGATTTAATTAAGTAAAAAACAACTTTCGTAGGGTAACTGACTTAATTTCGGCCACGTCTTAATTTCGGCCACCAATTTAGGGTGTTAGAAAATTGGCTTATTTTTAAAACACAAAAGAACTAGCACAAAAGTAACTGGATGAAAGTTGGATAAAGTGTTTTTGCAAAAGTTTTTTATTTTTCTTATTCAACAATATCAACATTTTTATACAAAAAGTGAATTTTTTGGGATTTTCCTAATTTTTGCTTTGTGTTTAAACTGCATCAAATTTAGAACGAAGCAATATATAACCTTAAAATATCTTCTATTTAAGGCTCAAAGTTGTTAATTTTTATGTTTTGATATTTTCTTCAAAATCATTTTGCAATGCGTTTAACTAACTGCGCATTTTAAGATTCCGTTAATTTCGGCCACCTAAAAATTTAGGTGAAAGAACCTGCCGTTTTTTGCTGTTTTTAAATATCATTGTACTACCGTATTTATAAAGAATTTGTTTTGCTCGTTTGACTTTGTTTTGACGTTTTTTAAACCAAAAATAAAAATTGAACAAAAAATACAAATTATTAAAACTTGTTTTTTTAAGGTTTTGACATAATTATTTAAAGTCTTGCTAATAACTATTAAAGTTTGCAAACGGGAAAAATTAAGTTATATGTACCAAGAACAATACCTAAGGGTAAATTTGCAACCTTTAGAAATTTTTATTGTTCGTTTAAGCAATAGTTATGGCCAGTTTTTTGTAGGTGGCCGAAATAAATGGCACGCGCCTTAACTTCGGCCACTTTAAAAAAAAAATTTAAACCTTCACTGATTTTCAAGTGTAGCAGAAATATTCAAATTTTGCACTGGAATAACAAATATAGCTATTGTTTGATTTTTAGGCCAAATTTTGGCTTGATTGAAAAAGCCAGAAAAAACTTATTCAAAAAAATAAAAAAAGGTGGCCGAAATTAAGTCAGTTACCCTACAGTGATTTTTTTATGACGCAACGCAATATTGTAAAAGCTTTAAAATGAGCTATCAAACATAAAAATCGGGTCATACAATGAAAAGTTACATTAGAAAAACGAAAAAGTGCCGAAATTAAATGCACTACCCTAACTAGCAAAAAACCAATAAAAAAAAGAAATATTTAATTATTAAATGTGACAAAGTATTTTTTACATTAAGAATTTGAATTTTTAATTATACTAAGATTTTAATATAAGTATATATTTAGTTAAAAAATTACCTATTTAACTATCTACTTAACTACCTAGTTAAAAAATTTTAAGTAATTAACTACCTACTTACTACCTACTTGTAATTTTATTTAACTACTTAACTACCTACTCAAATTTTAAAAGTAGTTAACTACCTACTTAACTACCTACTTTGATTTTTGCCTAACTATCACAACACTAATTCATGGTAGTTAAGTAGTTATCACAACACTAGACAAGCCCTGCAGCAAATTTTAAATCAAAATTATAGAAAATGTAAATTGGAAATTCATTTATCGTGATATTTTCTTCTCATTTTTATTTATTGATATTATTATCATTCCCATAGTCTATTCTCTAAAAGCTTTAAATAATATCCACGGCAGTAATTCACCCATAATTACTTAAATTCAAAATTTAAATTGATTTAATTTTTTTATTATTATAAATACTCGAAAGCTTAAAGTTATCAACGAGTAAACCTGACGATGATACTGCCGCATTGCTTCGAGGTGATGCAAAATGAAGGAAATGTGGGTAAATTTTGAAATAAGATTTATAACTATTTCCTGCATTCCATCATTTTCTATTTTAACCTCAAATTTAACAATGGAATAATGAGTATTGCTTTAATATTACCAAAAAAAAATGATAGTGTATATATACTTTGCAGATTTGCTAATTTGTGATTTACTAGAAATGCTGCAGTAACTGAGTCTAATATTCAAATCTTAAATAGCAAAGTGTTTAACATATAACTTGGCAATATAGATTTACATTTATGATGTCACCCCTTAATAGAAAATGTCGAAAGATTTTTTTTCATAATAATAGTCTAAAATAATATGTACTCTATTGATAATATTAAATCATTTACAAGAATTTTTCTAGGTAAAGCAATTATTAGTGTGAACCGGCTAAAATTCTTAAACCTATTACAATATTGATGTCGGTGGTCTTGCCGCGAAATTAAAATGTTTCCCAAACTACATGCCTTTCATTCATTTTTTTGTAATTTGAACTGCTAAAAATAATTAAACATCTATTAAAAAATTGTCAGCGGTTTATGCATTAAAATTAAGCATTGCAAAAGGTTTTGTTTACCCCAAAAATTATGCATATAAAAAAACTGAGGCTATTTAAGAAATGGTTTAAAACGACAGCGACCAAAAAATACTTGACATTGTTTCCATAATATTGTTTTAGGGTATCTGACTTAATTTCGTCCAGGCCTTAATTTCGGCCACCAATTTAGGGTGTTAGAAAATTGGCTTGTTTTTAAAACACAAAAGAACTAACACAAAAGTAACTGGATGAATGTTGAATAAAGTGTTTTTGCATACAATTTTATATTTTTGTTATTCTGCATTATCAACAAGTTTATACAAAAAATGAATTTTTTGGGATTTTCTTAATTTTTGCTTTGTGTTTAAACTGCATCAAATTTAGCACGAAGCAATATATAACCTTAAAATAACTTCTATTTAATGCTCAAAATTGTTAATTTTCATGTTTTGATATTTTCTTCAAAATCACTTTGCAACGCGTTTAACTAACTGCGCATTTTAAGATTCCGTTAATTTCGGCCACCTTAAAATTTAGGTGAAAGAAACTGCCGTTTTTTACTGTTCTTAAATATCATCGTACTACGGTATTTATAAAGATTTTTTTTGCTCATTTGACTATTTTCGGCGTTTTTTTAAGCCAAAAATAAAAATTCAAGAAAAAATACACGTTATTAAAAGTTGTTTTTCAAGGTTTTTACATAATTTTTTAAAGTTTTGCTAATAACTATTAAAGTTTGCAAACGGGAAAAAATTAAGTTATATGTACCAAGAACAATACCTTAAATAAATTTTCAACCTTTAAAAATTTTTATTGTTCGTTTTGGCAATAGTTATAGCCAGTTTTTTCTAGGTGGCCGAAGTTAATGGTTCGCGCCTTAATTTCGGCCACTATAAAATGAAAACTTTAAACCTCCACTGATTTTTAAGAGTAACAGAAATTTAAAAATTTTGCACTGGAATAAAAAAAATAGCTATCGTCTGATTTTTAGACGAAATTTTGGGTCGATTGGAAAAACCTGAAAAAACTTCTCCAAAAAAATAAAAAAAGGTGGCCGAAATTAAGTCAGTTACCCTAAATTATGTAAAACTGGTTTATATTTCATAAAAAATTTTTATTTCGCGGCGGGACCGTGGACCCAAAATTTGGTCATTTTTATTTTGGTAAGACTAAACTTAGAAATTTAAAAAGTTATTATTTTAAATTATTAAATTAACAAAAAATATAAAAACACATTAAATAATAAACACTAAGATAGAAAAAACCAAAACTTAACATAAAAGCACAAAGTCTTGATTTAGTTTATAAGAAAATTGTGTAAAACTCGTTGATTTCATAACAAATTTTGACTTCGGGGCCAGACCGTGGACCCAAAATTTTGTCATCCTGGTAAACGTTCATTATAGGATCTTATAATAAACAAGAAAATAGTCGATAAAACATTATTATTGAATTAATATTGCATTGTTTTGTTAGTGTCCTAGAATCATCATCAATCTGATATTTAAACCAAAATGGAAATCAAAATCTAAAACAAAATTTAGCAAGTTATTATAGTTTTATATTAAATTATTAAATTTACAAAAGATTAAACACGTTAAAAAAATACTAAGATAGTGTTAAAATTAAAACTTTAACATAGAAGCACAAAGTATACCAAGATAAAACAAGAAACAAAAGTCAAAATATCCTGATAACAATATTTATTATAGTGATGTTACTAATCTCCAATATCACGGACGCTCGGGCCATTTAAAGCGGAAGAAGCTACGGAGCTTCACCCCTAAAATGAGAAATTTAAAGTTTGTTTAAGCTTGAATATACTTTAAATAATTTTATATGCATTTTTAGGACTCTTTTTAGAGTTTTTAATAGGTTTAAAAAAATAACAAAAACTTTGGCAAATTAATCTATGGTATTATACTCTTTACAGTGATAGTCATAAAAATACCGCAAAATATAAATTGCTTTGGAGCTCCGAGAAATGGCGCTCCGGCTTCGGAGCTCGCAGTTTTGGGGAACATCACTAATTTAGATTAAAAATTATTTCTAGTATAGTGGACAAGAAGGAAGGGGAAGTGGCTGGGGTTTTAATCCTCTTAAAACAATCTTAAAAGTGTCAATCGACACCTTGTAAAATTTTTCCTAACCTGCAGCACCATTCCGTAAATCTAAAAGGTGGAGTCGCCGTATGCTAAAAACGAAAAAATTTTAGGTTTGTTTAGCAAATTCAATTTTTTTGTAATTTTTAGGTTCCGCTTATGGATGTAGTTTTTTTCGGTTACACTTTTTGAATTCAAAGAGACTTTATATATCTATATTCACTAGAATATAAACTTGTAGGTTAAATAAATTTGTTTAGGGTTGTTCAATCTTATATACTGTAATTTGCCCATACTGTGGACTCTTCATAAATCTTTAGCCCAGTTACAGTGGAAACACCCACTTACAAAATTTCGACTTTTTAATATTTCTTACTAAATTATATATTCTGAGCGTTATCAACACAAACAACATTCAATTTATTCAATTTATTTTTTTGAAATTTAAAAAATATTAATAATGTGTGAGTCAATATTAATCATGTTCATTTAGATAATTTTGTTTGTTACAATTACTATTGCATTACTAAAGTTATGACTGCTTTTAAAAACCAATAACTTAATTTTAAAAGTTTTATACTACGACTGTTATTTTATAATTAACTTTTTGTAAAGAGCTAAAAGTAAAATTGTATTCTACTGATTTTTAAAATGACGACTTTCTTTAAATATAGGTGAAAAAACTTTTTCTATGTCATCAATTTTAAAACAATCAAGGCTGGTTGATACCCTAAAAGCAAGTTTTTTGGAATAGGTCAATTTTTTAAACTTTTTTAAAATAAGTAAATTTGACAACAAAAATAAATAAAAGTTGTCATGGAATATTGTTATGAGTGTTTCAAATTTTCTATTTTAATTGGTTTCGTTGGATTTTGTTTAAAAATTTTTTCTGGAATTATTTTTTTGCAGAAGCGATGAAATTGACTGTAAATTTATGTTTTTCGAGTAATAATTCATAAATTGATTATTAGTAAATTAACGATGAATTATTCTATTGTATCAATTACTGTTCATGAACTTTGCACATTATTTGTAAAACTTCATAATTTAAACAATTGTAAAAATTAAAAAAGATTCGATCTAATTAAAAAACATACATCACGAGTGCTGACACAAGCGTTTATTTATCAACATTTATATCCCAATTAAGTCAATTAATTTAAAATTTTGTTATGTCATGACTGCAGCCAGCCGGTGGATAATTTTGAATTTTAATCGTTGCACATAACTGGAGTTTCTCGTCACCAGAAAATATTTCCAGTTCGCTACTTTCCTGTCCGGGTTCCCCGTCTTTCGAACTTTGACGCAAGGATTTAAGCGAAAAATTTGTATTCAAACTTATAAATTTCCGCCGATTTTCCGGTTGTGCTAAAATTTGAAGCTGTTCGCAAATTTCCATTGATCCACTGCATTCCTCGAAAATATCCAGTTTTTTATTTGTGGCATTTCTTTCTGCCTGTTTTTTTACAAACAAAATGCCCATGTATAAAAGTTCTTGCAGATGACGTTTCTCAAGCATACGGATCCCGTAAAGTTTGAAGTGAAGCGTTTGAAGACTAGGAAATGCGGTGAAAAATTCGTTTCTGTCAAAGTCGTCATTATTCATGTAGCCTTGAGCTATTCCGCAGTAGAATTCTGAGCGCCAATTTATACATAGTTGCGTGATGCAAGAAAGCGGTGTGCTTTTGAGCGACTGAACCAACGAAAAGTCCGTGGTCAGGCTCACGACAAGCTTTTTTATAGTATTTGAACGTTTTGCGAGCTCATAAGCCAATTCCTTTGTGCGCATTTCATTGCAGCGCATATTCAAGCCTAAAGTTTCAAGTTTTAAATCTTTCAAAGCAATGAACAAATTTCTGTAAATATTGGCCGAAAAAATAAGACTATGGGAATCAAGTAAAACTTTAGGTACACCCAAATATAGTTCGACCAAATTTGTAGAGTTTTGAATTATATTCCACAACCTTTTGTTTTCATAAGGGGCCCATTTGGTTTGATTGATTTGTAGATAAAACCATTCAGCCATGTGTACCAATAAATTAAAATTTTCGTAAGGAAAGGCGCTGAGTGTAGAATCAATAGGACCGCAAAGCTCCAAAATTTTCAGAGTTTTAGTATGAAGCTCAAGAAAATCTAAAACTTTCCTCCAAATACCTAAAAAAGTTTTAAACAATAGTTTCATTACAATTTCTTACATTCATTACTTAACATTCATTTTGGCTAACTCATTTTTACTCGACTAATTTTTTGTCCGCGACAGATATTTTTAAGGTTAAGTCTACACTTTCTTAAGCCTAAGCGAAACCTAAAAAAAACAACTTAAACTTTATCAAAAAGCTGCGCTGAAAAAAATTAGGTTGTTTTTTAGGCTTTGCTTAAACTTAAGGACGCGTAGGTTTAAGCTTAAAAAAGTTGTCGAGTAAAATTAGTCGAGTAAAACCGAGTTAGCCTTCATTTTTTTACTTATTCTAGCGTCAGCTGTTGTACTTGGTGTAATTTTTAATGACAAAAATGTACATGTTCCCTAACTGGCGACTATTACCTACAATATTTGATATCATTCCTTCAAGAGGTTGTTGGTGCATGTAACAAAATGCTAGGTTATTTCTCTTAGTGAATAGATGCCGTTAGTACCCAGAATCAGATATGTGGTCTCATTGTTGTAAACTTATATGTAGCAGGGGGCCGAGTACGGCACGAAACAGTACCACAAACTAGTCCCGGGTTTCGCAAAAGAGTACGCACGAAATAATAGGCCACAAAACAGTACCGTCAAATAACAGTACGGCACATAACACAGTCACACACACGCACACACACATTCACACACACACACACACACACACACACACACACACACACACACACACACACACACACACACACACACACACACACACACACACACACACACACACACACACACACACACACACACACACACACACACACACACACACACACACACACACACACACACACACACACACACACACACACACACACACACACACACACACACACACACACACACACACACACACACACACACACACACACACACACACACACACACACACACAACACACACACAACACACACAGTCCTGTGTGAATTGCGTTTGCTACACCACTCGACTCTGACACAAAACAGTACTGGCACGAAGAGTACTGGCTCAAAAGAGTAAGATATTCACGTTTTGCGTTTCACTCAAAACAGTACTATCACAAAAGATTACGGAAGAATTAACTTTATGTTAAAACGATTACCACTAACAGCTGCTTAACTTATTACATTAAAATTCAATGAGCAGCGTTTTATACAGCAAACTATTTTATTTTTAATAGACAATTCAATAAAGTTCTTTTAATTTTCTTTGTTTATTAGTGAGTGTTAGCGGCACAGCGGAACTTAAGCTGTTTAATTTGAGTAAATATAGTTGTGACCGCACCTACCGCAGGTACGTTTTAAAACTTTTTTCATTTTAAAATTTTTTTATATTTTTAAAATTTACTGGTAGCTAAGTCGTGGGTTTTTTCTGTTTTGTAAAAACTAATTTGTTCTTAAAAAAAAAATTAAAAAATCGTAGACAACAAATTACGCTTCATTACTAATGATCCTTCCTATCATCCGCAGTTGGCTAATGTTCCTTCAAGGTTTTTATTGCTTAAATGAACGAGTTCAAACGTAATTAACTGTTTTAAGTTTAAGAAAAATGTTTTAAGTTATTTTCACTTCTAGGAATATTTTTATGAAGTTTTTATAAGTTTTTTTTTATGAAGTTTTATAAGTTTTATAACTTTTTGTTTGTTTATTTAAACGGATGCATACACAATCAGACAGACAAACAGCTCATTTGCTAAACAGGATATAAAATGGTTTGAGCGTTTTTTTACGGAATATTAAAGCAACATTTGTTTTTAAATTGGGACTAACATAAATTTCACCTAAAACGAAAGTTGAAAGCCAATTTGCATAGGTCTGTTATGCTATGCATGACTTTTTAATTTTCAACTCATAATTTTTTATTAGTCGATTTCCAAAAAAAAAAACAATTTATCAATCAAAAATTTAAGTCAAACATTTCTAATTTTACATAAAAAACAATAAAAAACAAAAAAAACCAAGCATATAATATTTCCAATACGTATAAATTTCTTTTAACATTATTTTTTTTTATAGCTGAAGCGGGCCGGCGATGGATATTCCATATTGCCGCCTACCACCCTACATATATCAGCACTGTTGTTGATGTAGAACGTTAGTCAAGGCCCCACCCCTATCAGAGGATTTTAGGGAGCAGATGTGAGTTTTATATTTTATATGAGAATAATATACAATAATAATAATGAAAAGGAAATAACCAAAAAAAAATTGTAACCTAAGGTAAATTAAATAATAACATGATAGATAGCATAAAAAGATTAAAAAAAATAGAGGTAAAAGAAATAGATATAAGTGTAAAATAAAATAGGATAGTGTAAGATAACTAAAGGTTGTTTAGAAATGGAGGTAAAAGACATAGATATAAGTGTAAAATAAAATAGGATAGTGTAAGATAACTAAAGGTTAGTTTTAATGTTGCACAAAAAAATTTTAAATTTGCAATTTTAACTATAAAAACGGTTTCAAAGTTGGTTTGGTCAACAAAATTCAGTACAAAGTTATTAAAGTTGCTAAACAGGATATAAAATGGTTTGAACGTTTTTTACGGAATATTTTTAAAGCAACATTTGGTTTTTAAATTTGGGATTAACATAAATTTCACCTACTCTACTCTCTAAACTCACTTAATGGTTTCGAAATTAGCTATATTCTTTTTTTTCCCAACTGGTGCACAAAAAGGCCGATCGGAACGTCTTAGTTAAAAATAATTCAATAGGTGTTTAATAGTTTTACTGTTACTGGTTTGGCACTTACTGATATTAAAACCAATAACTGACGTTTTAATCGTTTTCACTTTTGTTATAGTTGTGGTCGTTTCAAGCAGATTTCGTACTTACTGATAATAAAACTAGTAACTGAGGTGTTAATGGTTTCCACTTCTACTAGTTTTGATCGTCTTTAGCATATTATTCGATAAAATTTAATTAAACCGAAATTCCATGGGGTAGCGACAAATTAAAAAACGAAAGTGTTTTGCCAAGATCCCTGGAAAACTTTATATTTAAATAATTTCACTTGATCTAAATAGCCTTAATTTTCTAATAATACTTTGAAACTGCAAATTTAACGTAATTTTGGTCCATAAATAAGCCAATTTTAATTTGGGAAAACTGCCAAGCAGTCCATTTATAATTATTTAAAATGGCTAAAAAATTACTGAAATTGACAAAATCCTGTTAAAAATTAAATTTGTTTAATTTAAATTGAATTTAAATTGTTTAATTTTTATTTAAAATTATATTAATTATTTTTAATTCTGCTTACTTTTTAAAGAATAACAGCAATTGATTCTTGTTTTTTGCATAATTTTTATAATCAGGGTAAATGAAAAAATAAAAATAAAATAAACCACGTCAGGGTTTTAGGGCTCTCAAAATGTCATATAGTATTCGTGATCACGTCATATATGTTTTGCTCTGTGGGAATGGTTGTGGGAGGAGCTGTTGGAATCACTTTTAACCAATTAGCGCCTGGGAAAAAATTGGATCTCCAATGGATGAAAGATCTTCATTTTTTTCCAAGTCCTAATTGGCTAGAAATGATTCTATAAGGTCATAACTTTGTGAAGATTTTTAACATTGAACAATTTCCTTTTAAATAGGAGGGTTTTGACTATCGTGCATTATTAAAAAAGCAAATTACAAATCGATTTATCTTTTCAAAGAAAAAGCAAAAAAAAATTAAAGTGTAATTATTTTAAATTAATACTTGTTTACGGATTTTATGCAAAAACATTGGCTTGTTAGATTTGGCGCTTCCAGATAAGCCTTTGGGTTTAGCATGTACTTTTTTATTATTTAGACAGCAAAAAACATAATAATATTACGTTTAGAATATAAAACAAGAAGAAAAACGACAAAATAATGTCATTTAAAATTTTAGCATCGTTTAATGAAACCTAAAAAACTAAACAAAGGTTTTTACCACATAGTAATATTTAAATGAGAAGAATTTTTAATTAAAACAGCTTAAAAGTAATTTTAAACCAAAAGAATAATTGAAATGATTTCGGAGAATAATTAAAATAATTTTGGTAAGATTAAGTATTATGGTTGAATTATATCTGGCTGACGATGAAAATTAGTATGCAGACATGAGGGGACCAATTATAATTGTGCGGTTATGACGTTTTTTTAAAAACACAAATACGAAAGCAGAATTTTTTGTTAACTCCACTGTTTTACAAACTATACAAAAATTAACCAACTTTAGCTCTTTAAAACTTTGCATTTGGGTTTCAAAATGAGTAATTTGATAATTCATTATTAAAATAATAGGGTTTTAATCTTTATTATTAAACTGCTTTCGTAAAAAATTTGCAACGGTTTTATTGTTAAATAGTCGACTCAACATAGGAATTATCGAGGTCAGCTAGATTTTTTTGCCTATAAGTTCAACCATTTAAAGCTATTTTTTCGCGCAGGTTTTTTTGTCTGTGTTAGTGATGTTCCCCGGAGTTCCGAGCTTCGGAGGGGAACTCCACTTTTAGGAGTTTCGAAGCAACCGCCGGAGCTCCGAAGCTCCGCCCTATTTTTATACTAAGTTCGTGAATAATTAAAAAGTAATGGCGTTAGTTATTTTGACAAAAATGTTTTGTAAAATAATTTTTATCCAAAATTTATTTAAAACAGTAAAATAATTCCTACAAATACACCTAGAGTCGTTTAAAATGTATTTCAAGCCTAAATAAGCTTCAAATCGCTTATTTAAGGGGCGGAGCTTTGGAAATCCCTCCGCTTTAAATGGCCGGAGCTTCGGAGCATTATATTGGAATGGATTATTATTTCAATCGATTAATTTTTTTAACCAAAAGTCAAAACGTTTTTTTATAAGCATTTAAGAACACACGATTAAAATTAAAAAAAAATTTTTTTTAAACCACGAAAGAAAAATAAATGGAACAAAAATACTTACCAACACTACCACGGCTCAAAAATTATACTTTATTATGCGTATAGTGATTTCTTAAATATGCAAATTTCCATTTCAATCACTAAAATCTGCTAGTTCCTGCACGTAATATCTCAGTACTCTTTTGTGTCCGTACTCTTTTGTTCCAGTAGTGTTTCGTGCGTACTCTTTTGCGAAACCCGGGACTATTTTGTGATACTATTTAGTGCCGTACTCTTATGATAGGGAGCCGAAGCCGAAGCATAGGCATAAGAGTACATAGCATACTGTACGAAACAGTATCACAAAACAGTCCCAGGTTTTGCAAAAGAGTACGCACGAAAAAGTACGCCACAAAACAGTACTGTCAATAAAACAGTACGGCACATAAGAGTCCTGTGTGAATTGCGTTTGCTACACCACGCGACTGTGACACAAAACAGTACTGGCACGAAAGAGTACTGGCTCAAAAGAGTAATGTATTCACGTTTTAGGATTTTGTGTTGACTCAAAACAGTACTGGCACAAAAGAGTGCTGAAGAAATAACTTAGTGTTAAAACGATTACTATTAACAGCAACTTAATTTAATTACAATAAAAATCAACGAGTAGCGTTTTATGGTAACAAATTCTTTTATTTTTATAGACCATTTAATAAAGTTTTTTAAATTTTTCTTGTTTATAATTACGTAGCGAGTGTAAGCTGCACAGTAAAGCCTCTTCGGTTGTTTAATTTAAGTAAATATAGCTTTGAAAGCGCCTACCAAAGATACTTTTGAAAACTTAGTTTTACATTTTGAAATTTTTTTATATTTTTATAATTTACTGTTAGCTAAGCAGCGGGTTTTTCCTGTTTTGTAAAAACTAAGTTATCTATAGAAAACGAAAATAAAAAATCGTAGCCAACAAATTACGCTTCATTACTAATGTTCCTTTCTACCATCCGGAGTTTGCTCATGTTGCTTATGTTTAAATGAACGATAAAATAATTAACTTGAACTATGTTTTAACTTATTTTGTCTTTTAGGAATTTTTTATGGTAGTTTATAAGTTTAAAAAAATGATTTACAAAACAGTCTTGAAAAAATATTCTACGGCATTACTTTTTAATTTTTTTATAAAATTAATTAAAATAGGGTGTAGCTTTGGAGCTCGGAAAATTCTCTAGAGTTTCTTAAAGAAGAGCTTAGGTAGGGTAGTGCATTTAATTTCGGCACTTTTTTGTTTTTCCGATGTAACTTTTTACTGTATGGCCCGATTTTCATGTTTGATAGCTTATTTTGAAGCTTTCACGATACTGCGTTGCGTCACAAAAGTTTCACTGTACGAAAGTAGTTTTTTACTTAATTAAATTAGTTTTTAAAAAAATGGAAACTTGCGGAAATTAAATATGTGCATTTAATTTCGGCACTTTACAAACAATCGATTGTTTCTCAGTAAAAAAATTATCATTTTCAAAAATTTAAAAGCTTATCATTATCTTCAGACAGTTTTCTCTAATTTAAGCTTCTACTTGTTGTTCAACGTGTAACTGGCAAAAAGTTACAGCTAAAATGCCAAATGGTATTAAAATGAGTTAAATTTTGGAAAAAAGCGCATTTAATTTCGGCACTTTTTTAAAGGACCCTCTTAATCGAGTTTAAGTGCAGTGCTATGACCCCTACACACTTCAACGTTGTCTTTTAACTATTTACAACCACAATTTAACACGCGACCACTTAATTCAATCCGTTTTTACCTACAGCATATGAGTGCCGAAATTACACTATTTTATTTTATAACAATTGCTCACCACAGACGCAACGTAGAACCACGGGGACTAAAAATTCGGAAAATAGACTAAATTCTACCAGGACAGTTTAATTTTTAAACCAATTTATTGCGTAATCATGAAATGCCCATGTTCTAAAAACGAGTAACAAATTTATTTTTTATAAATCACATAATTTCACATGAAAATATCATAACATAACAAATAAAAAGCTTACGACAGTCATCTACATATAATTAGCTCTCATTTGAGCTATCAAACGTTGTATTCCGTCCAGGATTACCAAAGATATAGTCCAAAATCAAAAATGCCCGATTTGGAAAAGTGCCGAAATTAAATGCACTACCCTAACATCACTAATTTCCCTATACCAAAGTTTAAGAGTGTTACATTTTGTCATTTGGTCAAGACCTCAAAAACATTTTGTCGTTTGCTCTTTGATAAAGCTCCGGAAACACACAGTCAGACAGACAAACATTTCATTTGCTAAACAAGATATAAAATAGTTTGAGCGTTTTTTACGACATATTTTCAAAGCAACATTTTTTAGATTGGGGATAAAAAGAATTCCATCTAAAAACGAAAGCTTAAAAATTGGAAGCAGATTTGCATAGATCTATTTTGCTATGCATAAGTTGTTTTTTTAATATTATGTAGTTTTTGACTTTTAAGATTTCAACTCATATTTTTTATTAGTCGATTATCAAAAAAAAAACACAACAATTTATCAAATAAAAATTTATGTCAAACATTTCTAATTTTAAACGAACGCCAATTTGCGGTGCTCCGGAACGCCGATTTTCGGAGCCCTAAAGCACCTTAACACGGAACCTCAATTTCTTTTCAAAATAATTTAGCATTTAATTAAAGAGTAGTATATCATATATTTTTTATTTTTTACGGATTCAAAGTTTCCAAACAATGATAAAAACAAAAAAATTGTAAAAAATGACTAAAATAACATGATCATTATAAAATTAAATTGGAGAATAAAAATAAGTTTTTTGAAAATAAAAAAATATTTTTTAAATCAAGATAAATTCCTGTTCCTGAACGCAATTTCTCAGTACTCTTTTGTGTCCATACTCTTTTGTACCGTACTCTTTTGTTCCAGTACTGTTTCGTGCGTACTCTTTTGCGAAACCCGGGACTGTTTTGTGGTACTGTTTCTTGCCGTACTCTTATGATAGGGAGCCCAGAAAAAGTTATTCATACGTAAGCAACGCACTTAAAGACACGAACGTGGAAGCCTCACAGCTTAAACAATCGCGGGAATTCACTCTGACAGCAGTCACTAACAAAAAGCTATAGCAGTTTTACCACAAATTATATAATAATCTTCCATTTTCATAATAAAAAACAATACATATACACACATACACATATTAGTGATGTTTCCACTCTTTAATATCATGCTCCGGAGCTCCGGCCATTCAAAGCAGAGGAGTCTTCGGAGCTCCGCCCCTTGATTGAGCAATTTAAAGCTTATTTAAGCTTGATATTTATTTTAAACTATTCTATCTGTACATGTATTTGCAGGACTATTTTCATTGTTTTCAATAAGTTTTGAAAAAAATTTCGTTTACACAAAAATTTTGACATTCGTTTACACAAAATGCACATCACTTCTTATTTATTAAATGAAATTACTTGGAAAATAAGGCGGAGCTCCGGAGCTCCGGGCGTTGTTCCGGAGCTTCTAAAAACGAAGCTTCTCTCCGGAGCTCGGAGCTGTTTAATTTTCTTTTGTTTAAGGTAATCGGTGGCAAATGTTTAGTACCTATGATAATGATAAGTTAAATTTTAAATGACAAACCTTGTTCTGAAAATCGCAGGTGAATAGCCTCGATGTATCGTTGTTCATTCGATTTTTCTATTAATTCTTCCATTGCTTGAGAAAATAGTATGTAAATTTGTTTCTTTAAAGTTCCACAAACAGTTTGTGGCATACAGAAATCCAAGCAAATGGACTGCAGATTTTTAGAAATTTGCCAAAATAATCTTATTGATTTCTTAATGTTAATAGAGTTTGCGTCATACCAAGTGTCATATATTATAATTTTACTATTGCCAGGCGTGAGTTTAAAACGGATATTTAATTTTTTGACTGAACTATTCCAGTATAATTCCAACATAGTTTTCATGCTTTTGGAAACTTCTCTTAGTGAAAGCAGATCTTTAGTTGTTAGAAGCTTACCACGAAAATCAACACTGCTTAAAACTTTTCTCCAGGTTTCCATTGGCAAAATTTCCATTTTTTTTCCAAGTTTTTTTTCTTCTAATTTTGCAAGTTTTTATAGATATTTAGTAAAAGTAATTCGTTGCTAAAAAATACTCTTTAGTAATCAATAAACCTCGCAAATTCGAATTTCAGCATATATTAGAAAGTATATTAGAAATCGTATATTAGAAATCAGCAGGTATATTAGAAATCGTTCAACTGGTGCACCCAATGGGACAAGAAATTGACGTCACAAGCTGATGTAATACAAGTTGGGTGGGCATTTTCTGTCTTTTTGAGTGTTACATAACCTTGGAAGGGTCAAATGGTAAATTTATTATATTGAAGGATCACTTTGAGTTTATCTAAAATTAATATAGTTTTTCATTACTCAATCTGCGTTTCAAAAATTGTCTTTTTGAAGAATTAAAAAAATCGAAAAACAGAAATTCAATTGATATCAAATCAATAGAAAACGTTCTCGGGAAGCGTAACCGTAAAATAAATTTCAGAGCAAGAACGGTAGTTAAACACATTTTATTAGAGCAAGCTTTCGGTACATACTAGTACCATCTTCAGGCGATTTTTAAAAAGGAGAAAAATATTGTTTAAAAATAGGTAGCACGATTTAAAAAAATAGTAAAAATTGAAACGGAAAAATAGGTAGAATTGTAATTAGATAAACTTAGAAGCGATAACTTTTTTTTTTATTTATATTTATTTTCACTCATTTTTACTTCAACGCAATTTGCAAGCATTTTTTAGTCTATTCTATCCTTAACTCAATGTTTTTATAGTTTAAAACCCTGGAAAAAGACTACACGATTTTTACGTTTTAAATATACGATTCCCAAATCTTTATGCTCGTCAGTCATACACAAATTTAATTGTAGCTGCCAAGCTATATTATATCGGTTGCACATATCATTATTTTAAAACCCGACTGCAGGAGCATTTAGGAACTTCGAATCGTAATGAAAAACCGGTTAAAAATTGCCTTTTTTTCGCTATTAGGAACCACTGCGAGTCAGAAAACCATCCTTTGACAGCCGATTTATTTGAAATAATTACTAACTGTGCACCTGGTCAACTCGAAACAACCGAGTTGTTGGAAATATAAAAAAACTCAATCCAAGTCTTAACTTTCAAGAATCGTCTGCGCCTTTGTTATTATTTGCTTAGTCTTAATTATTTCCATGTTCCTTCCCTTTTTTTGTCTTACCTTACTGTCCCCATTTACAAAGCCTTTTTCTTTTCTTTAAAATAATTGTCCAATTCGTAATTTTTTAAACATTCTTTTTGTACATTCTGTTTTTTTATTGTGTGCTTTTTTCTAGTTTTATCTAATTACAATTCTACCAATTGTTCCGTTTCAATTTTTATTATTTTTTTTAATCATGCTACCTATTTTCAAAACAATATACCAATTTTTACTCATCATTGTTTTTATTATGTATAATATTTATCTATATGTTTTATACTTGTTAATTTACCTGAATTTATGTTATGTTCGTTTCAGAAATCTCCTGAAGATGGTACCAGAATGTACCGAAAGGTTGCTCTAATAAAATGTTTTTAACTACCGTTCTTGTTCTGAAATTGATATCAAATCGTCATAAAAAATATCAAAAGTGGATAATACGATCATGATCGTATTATCTACCTTTGAAAATATATAATTTAGTATCTAATCATAACTGATCCACAAAGTTCTACGAACCAGGTCGGAATGGGCCTTGATTTGAAACAAAAATGTGAATTTTTTAAGAAATCAGATTGACTAAATTTTATAATGGGTGGCGCCCGAGCGCCATTGGGCGATTTAGTCCTGCGGTGCCACGCCAACCATTATTAGAGAACGTGGTTAAACTTTAAGATTCATTTTCATCTAATTCTTCTTCGTCTTCTTCTTCTTATTATTATTATTATTATTATTATTATTATTATTATTATTATTATTATTATTATTACTATTATTATTATTATTATTTATTATTTATTATTATTATTATTATTCTAACGCTCAGTCCTTAAAATCGATATTCCGATTTCTTAAAAAAATTCACATTTTTGTTTCACATCAAGCAATTTGCTAATAATTGTTAAAATAGGGTATTAAGTCTTTAATGTTAAATTAGTATAATAAATAAAAAGAAAATAAATTAAAAATTATAAAAAAAATTAAAGTTGCAGTTTGGATCATTTTTGTCATTGGACCTCAAAAACAAACAAACTAGCTAACACATTCAAATACCACGAGAAACATATAGACAGACAGACAAAATAATATACAACACACACATGGCAGACAGAAGGGTATATAAAACGAACTATTTATATAATTTTGTCAAATCAATTATCTGACAAATATTTAGCCTGTATTGGCCCCGGCAAATCCAGATTTTCTACCCTCCGGGTCCGGTCTGGCATTAGCGAAAATCTTGCCAAGGTCGATCCTTGGTGCTGTCGTCCATCTTCGGTGATTTTAAAATACACTGATACGCCATTTACACACGGTGTCTGGACCTCGAGCATAATCCCAAACGATTGATGTGACTTATTAGCATAGGGGAAAAATATAATATAAAAGTAGTTTGAAATAAAATTTTATAGATTTAACAGAATGAATTTCAAACGTCCTAAATTTTGTAATGCGCCGTGTAATGCTTACATAGTGAACAAACAAATGAAAGTGCGTTAGCGAAAGGTATACAAAAGAAAAGACAATGGGATAAGTTACTGTCTTAAAATTTTATTATTTTCAAAGAATATTGCTTTGGTTAATCGGATTTTATAACTTAACAATTGTTTAATTATGCGTTGATCTTAATAATAATAACTTTTATATAGTTTTATTTTTTACTAATACCGTAAATTTTTCCAGTAAATTATATATTAGTATACGTTTAAAAAAGGTGTAAACAAAGTGGTATCAAAATATTGCGGAACACGTTTGCAAACATTGCCGCAAATATCAAAATATTACAGTTTTTGTTTAAGTGACGTTCCGTATGCTGCTGCTGCTGGAGTCCCCCAAAATAAAATGCGTGTCCATTTGAGTTTGACTGACCCCTATTTCGCTTAATTGAGTCAGTAGAAGATTAGGAGACATAGTTCCGGACGAATCAGTAAGGCGGTTGGAAGATTTGGGAGACGAAATTTCTTTATGCCGACGTTTCGCCGCTCTGTCGGAAGACCGGTAAAGAGTGGGGTCGTCCGCATTGCCGCAAGGTTTCGGCGCATTGCTCTTCTCCTTTTGTACAGTACCGTCGGAAAAAAAATAATTGATAACTTGGACCTCAGGAATTGAAAAATTTATTTTGGCAATTAAAATGAAAGTCTTAGTGTCTTTTTATTCTATTTAATTAAATTGACATAATGAAAAGAGTAAAAATGCATATTTCAAAAATATACAATAGTGTACTGTAAAGTACAGTCCAGTGGTACGTGAATCATTTCTCCCCACACCTCAGGTCTTTGAGTTTCTAACTACTATTCCTTTTTTAATCTTTATTAAAACTTATTAATACGAAAAACTTATAAATGTCCAGTATATTTGACTAATAAATAAAAAATTAATACATAATTTTTTTATTAAGCATTAGCTGATTAGCAGAGCTCCAAGTTCTCAATACCGCTTAAAGTTCGCACTATCATGAAAAAAGCCTTGGGTCGGGGCTTAATAGTCAAAGGTTCAATAAATAGGACCGCCCCAGTCACTGTAGGTGATTCCGATGAGTATTGATAGTGGCTCAAAACGCGGCAGCAGTCTAGAATTCCGCGGTTGTAACATCACAAAATTAAAAAAATTATATTTTGTTTTTTAATTCCAAATAAATATCCAGGATTTCCTACTATTTTAAAAAGAATACAAAATGATCCGTTTTGTTGGTCGTTGACTTCTTTTAAATCTAAGATTTTTTAATTAGCTGTTGGATCAGAAAATTTTGTTGCTTAAGTCCCAAAACAGCTTTGTTTTGTTTTACTTTTTTTGGCTAGATAACAAATAATAAAGTTGATTAACACAAACGATTATGAAAGAATTACAACGAGCGACCTCGTGACGTGTTGGGGACATAAAAGAATCCCATCTTTCACAAAATATTGAAAAAAAATATTCAATTTTGGCCGTTAATAATTAACATTTGTGATGTAAAATTATAAGTTTGAAAAAAATATATGTTAACAGTCATTCAATCTTAAATACTGTACAGTTTTTGTATAATTTTTTCCTAATGGATTTTTCTAATATTACAAGTCATAGTGGTCACAGGCCTTTGGTTAACAGCACATGGGAACAAATAAAAAAAATTGCTCACCAGCTCGGTAAGATCCCAATGCATTATGATTAATTATTTAATTATTCCAAATTATTATTAGCATAAACTTAAAATAAAGATTATTAAATCGCAATTTATTTTTGTAAGCGATGCCATCTTTAAAACTAAGTCCCAGATCAAGATGTATAAACCCAGCAAAACATTAACAAACCAAGGTAATGAAAATAGCCGACAAACACATCAATCAGCATACCATTATGGCATATCCCTCGCTTACTAAGCTCGCTTTCTCATTACTGGAGGAACCTTAGCTAGCCACTGCTGTGGGGTTACTGTACGAGCAGAGGAATTTAGGATCGTTGGAGTTGAGAACACTTAGAACTTGTATCGTTTTAACCAAAATATAATATCTGTGAGTGGAAAAATTTATAGCTTAGAATTTAATGCTCATAGAATTTACATTTAAATTAAAAAATATTTTTTGTTATTTCGTGTGATTAATACCGCTACAAAAAGTGGTTTCCACACAGTGTGGATGAATAGCAGGAATACATTTGCAACTTAGTCCTTCCTGCATGTGCTTTACAACTGATGAACATATTATACGAGTATATTCTGGGTAAAGACATCCAGCTTGCAAGTCATCTGCCAAAAACCTTTGAAGTCGAATCCAATATTTTAGCCGCATTGTAATATCATTATGGCCCGTTCTTTCTAACCATAGTGGATCTACAGCACTTGGACATCTGAAAAAAACTATTTTCAAAGGTTTTACAGTTAATTTTATTGTTAAAATAAAAAAATTCATAGGGATTTTTTAAAATTTAATTTTAAAGTTAGCATTTGAAAAATTTTATTTTATTTCTATACTGCTTACATTCCTCTTTTAAGACTCAAGAATAATCTTAACATTGAAATGTACTGATTATCGAATTGGAGAATTTCTTGATAAAAGCTTGGTCTATATAAAATTAGTGTCATAAATATCTACAATATTTAAATACGAACTATATACATTATTAAAACACTAACTGTTGATATAAAGAGAAACCGTGACTAATAGGGATTAATTGATCTTGTTTTCCGTGTATTATAAGTGTGGGCGATTTTATCATTGACATTTTTTTTATAGTTTGAAACTGATCCACGCAGTTAATAAGACTTCCATGCTCTTTTGTAATTGGTCTTGTATCTCCAGACGCAGTTTGTCTAAAATTTCATATATTGCATTTATAAATTACCTAAGCATTATTTGGCTTAGTTTGATTTTAATTACTTTAAAACTTAGGCTTTAACAAAAAAAACACTGTAGCTTTTAAATTGAAGCAAGGCTAGGCATTTAAATAAAACGCTCCTTAAATTTAAACTCAAGGGCTTAGAGTTTAAGCTCTCAAGGGTTTTTAGGGTTTAGGATTTAAGCTCCTTGACGTTTATTTATAAAACGACCAATTTTACTTTGGTATTCTCAGTGCTGAGGCGAAACCGGCTGTTAGTACTACACCCGCTATTCCCGGTTCAGTTGACGCCAAATCTGCAGTGGCTGCTGTCCCCAAACTTTGTCCTATTAGAATTATCTAAACATTTAACATATATGAGACAAGGTGGAGGCAGCAAAACCTGCCTTGGACGCATATATGAGACAAGGTGGAGGCAGGTATAGGCAGCAAAGGTGTCTTGAAGGCAAGTATGGGCCATTCCCTTCAGTTTTGTTAAGAATTTATAACAAGTCACTGAGGTGACAACCACTTTGTATTTAAAATGTTTATGTATACTGTATATATATATCTAAAAAATGCTAAAATTAGTATTTTTATCTTACCATATGCATCTTTGAAGTTGCCACATTTTTTATGCTGGTACACAGAGACGGAAAGGGAAAGAAAAAGGCAGGTAAAGGTAGGAGGCAAAGCGGAGGCACTGCAAACACTTGGTACTGAAGAAATATGTTCATATAAAAAACATTTAACCATAAGTGTGCAGTGCATCCATGGTATATACGACACGTTTATTTTATTCAAAAACTACTAAAACTAGATTAAAGCTTAGCATGTTGCCGCATTCATATCAGTAAAAACAAAACCTAAGTAATAATAAATGATTATTTTATGATACAAAATGCGTTGTAGTGTTCATGAAAAAATTTTTAATTACTTTATCCTGTGATATGTCAAGCATTTCAGTTAAAAAATTATATACTGCTCGAATATCGGCGTACAAATTGGTTTCTGAACAACTTCCGCTACTAATTCCATATCCACTATAGTCGTAAATGCAAATGTTTGAGCGCAATCTTGCTGATTCTCTTTCCAAAAATAAACAACTCGTGCCTAAAATCACAGATATTATTTTTAAACTTTTAAAATTTAAATTGTTGTCATCATACTCTCATTTCTCGTCTTTTACACATTACACCTGGGCGCGCATTCTGACGCGCGGTTAAAATTTACCCTGGGTTAACTTTTTTTTACGTGCTTAAGGATGCGAGTGTAAAATCAATTTTACCTAGGTAAAAGTCGGGTTAAATTTTTTCTATTGTTTTAAGAATAAGAATTTATCCAACTCGAGAGGTGGTTAAATATTTTCTCCCGTAGGATTAATTTAATAAAAAATAAAATACGCGCATTGATTAATTTTTTTATTTTGCGCGAGGTGGTTTTGCGGCGCGAGAAATAAAAATTAAAAAAAATTTATTGCAATCATTTTCTGTCCCATATGCGGTAGGTTTATTTATTTACAATATATATATTTTTTTTTGAAATGGATTTACCGGGGTAAATATAAGGGTTTTTTCAGAATGCGACCCCTGGACTCAGTAACCAAATCCCACAGCGACTTCGAGCAGTGCTCCAACTTCTGGAAAAATTGAAGGAAAGCCCTTCCGCTCATATATCACAGTCGCTCAATGCAGGCTTTTTTACCTAATTAGTGCTGGTATTTATAGATACATACACCAATTATGCAATATTTAAATTTTTTGCAAGGTTTTTTGCGCATTAACCTACTGCGATTTTTAGACCGAAAAGCTCGTCTGAAACACGGATCAATCAATAAGTGCGCTAGTGCAGATCAAGACTTAACTGCGGAGATGGCGGCCACCCTTACACACTGAGACGCGAACGCCATTCACACTCTGCTTCTGAGTTGCCATAAAGATCGCAAGCTCCACCTTCTTATTATTTTGTTATGTTTTTGCGGGCGGGAGTAAAATTATAAAAAAAATTCAGCTTTTAATTAAAACATTGCTAAAATACTATTTTTAAACAAATTTAAAAGTTTTACAGTTTTTTATAGTTAATTCATTTTATCAAAACATTTTCAAAATATTAATTTATTTATATAAAATAATGTCTTTTTAACTTTTTTAAACGTTTTAGTTAACATTTAACGTTTTATTTTTAAACGTTTCAAACGTTTTTTCAAAATATTAATTTATTTTAAAGTCTAAATTAATATAACGTAAAAGAACAAAACTTTACGTTATATTAATCCAGACTCGACTTTTTAAAGTTGTTTTTGAATATTTAATTTAGCACACTAAATTTTTTCACGATAGTCAAAACCCTCCCATTTAAACGAAATTTGTTTGGAGTTAATATTCTTTACAGAGTTATAAAGTTATAGAATCAATTTTACCAATCAGTGCTTATGAAAAAAAAGATCTTTCATCCATTGGAGATTAATTTTTTTGCCAGCACTAATTGGCTAAAAGTGATGCTCTTAGCTCCTCCCACAACCATTCCCACGGAGTACTATATGACATACATCACGAATACTATATGACATTTTGAGGGTCCTAAAATCCTGACGTGTTTTTAAAATATTTTTACTGTTTTTAACCATTGCGAGCTTACGCGTTATTTAAACAAAACAAACTCCCGCGCGTGCAGATTTTTATCCTACTAGTCAGGTGTGAACGGTGAGTTTCTTGGACATATAAACTTGGGTCTAGGAACTGGGATCAGGCTGAACGTGCCGTAGATATACTCTCATTATCTTATGTTTAAGTATGTATAAAAATGTGAACCTGCAAATATACATGTTTTTGCGAAATTTTAAAAATCATAATTAAACTAATTTTACTACTTCATAAAAAAAACGTTCTAAATTAAATTTCTGTAAAAAGACGTTCGATAACCTACATTACGGTAATTAGCACCTAATGTATAACTTATGTGTAACAGATTTTTATTTTGCTCAATGCATTATATTTTTGTTTGTATGATAAATAAAACAGATTCAAACTCTACAAGTGGGCGTATGTAACATAAACTTTGTACTTAAATTGTATGTATTTTTTGAAATTATAAAAAAGTCACATTGTCTTTAAAACATATAAAACTTTTGTGTTGTCTGCAACAAAACTGAGATTATACTAGTATTGAAAGAATACCTATGTCAACAGCATTGGGATGTGAAAAAAGTACAGTGAAACGAGCAGGTGGATAAACGCATGAAAAATAACAGACAGCCAGCCAATTACCTAAATAATTATATAAAATGATCATGAATATTTAAATCTGCAGCTGTAATTCTCATAGGAATTTTTTGAAAACAAGGCCTGTGTATGGGGTGTGTTTAGTATTTTGGTATTTGGCCATTCCCCTCAGTTTTGTTAAGTATTTATAACAAGTCACTGAGGTGACAACCGCTTTATATATAGTGATGTTTGTGTAAATATATATCTAAAAATAAAGGTGTTAACCAATAAACATAAGCACAAACAACTTACCCACCAAATAAATTTTTTTAAAAAATTAAAAAAACAAACCTTTTACTCTACATGCTACTATGTAGTATTATTATACATATTTTGTGGGTGTTATGTTACAATGTCTGCATTATTTGGGGTTGCCTTGCCACACATCTTTTATGCTGGTACAAAGAAAGGGAAGACAGATCACAGTAAACTGTGTCATGTAATAATTCGTTAACAATTATTTTTTTCTTTTTTAATTAATTATTTTGTTCGATAATTTATTTTTTTTTATTTAATTTTTTTTTCAAAACAAATAATATTTGCTTGCAAAATTAATTTTTTTTTGTAAAATCAATTTTTTTATGCATTTCATTTTCGTTTTAAGACCAATTAGTTTTGCTTTGTAATTAATTTTTGGAGTTATTTTTAGTCCCTTTTTTAGGTCCATAGCTCCAAAAAATTGGAAATAGCCTTAGCCCCTTTTTTAGCCCCTTTTTCCAAAAATAGGCCCTTTAATGGTCCTATTTTGGGTCAGGTTCAAAATTTAAAAAAACGGAAAATTTTTCTAAAAATTAATATTATAATAACTGTTAGTGATATTACAGTTGTTGATAGTTATTTACTACTTTTATTTATGCTTTTGCTTTGCTGGGTGGGTAAAAACATATTTTTTCTGTGTTTTCTTCGCTATCGCTTTCCCCCTTTTTATTTTATTTTTGAATGGGTGTTCTAAAAAATTGTAGTACAACCCTCTATTCCCCCTTTAAAAACCACTCTGAAACCCTGGCTACGCCCTTTAATCTTTAAAAATAAAAAAAATCCAATTTGGGCCTTGTTGTGTTACAAAATTTTGGTTGGGCGTCATTAGGCGTTGCAAAACTAAAAAAAAACAATTTTAAAATTTAATTCTTCACGCGAAGCACGAAAATTTTTCCCCTTTTATTTTGTTTTTAATGGGTATTTTGAAAAATTATAGTATAGCGCTCTAACACCCCCTTTAAAAACCACTTTCCGAAATCTTAGCTACGTCCCTGGTGGGAATTCAAATAAAATTGAAGAAAAAATGTTTCATGTTTTTTTGCTTGGAGATAGTGTGGAAAGGGACTGAAAACAAATCTCGAAATTGTACGGAATCTCTAAAAGTACTCCAAACTTGTTTACAGCACAAAGGTATGGCTAAAGGGGCAGCCACTTTGTAGATTGTAGTTTAACACTAAAACAATTTTTGTAATAAACACAAAACAAATAGATTTTTGAATAAGGTTAAAATTTAACAAAAAATTCTGGGCTTACAAATTTTTTTTAAAAAAAATTTATTTTTAAGTATTAGGGAAGCATAACAGCTTGTAAAACAGCGGCAACAGCTCTTCGATTAACCCTTTGGGATTTTTTCGTCAGAAAATTCGCAGAAGCAATCCCGCATCAGTGCTACAGTGTGTTAAACTCCGCGTCCCGGCAGAGATCGGAGCCAAATTTAACACTGTACAGCGGTGGCGAGGAATGCCTTCTGCGGATTTCCAGCGGAAAGAATCCCCCAAAAGTTAATAATAAAATAATTTTCTAAATAAACAAAGAACAAATAAATTTTTTAAACAAGTTTAAAATTTTAAAAAAAAGGAATCACAAAAAAGTTTAGTAAGAAATTTCTTTTTGGAAATTTATTTATTAACAAATTCTTAATTAAGAATTTACAAATTTATCAGTTATTATAATAAAATTTTATGAACAACCAAAGCTAAGCCAAATCACGAACAGCAAGCCGTACGAGAAATCTTAACAACAAACGAAAAAAATTGTTTTATATTTTATCGTGATAAATTTGATCCGATCAATGTTTTGTTTTTAAAATCAAATTGCAATTTTTCCATATTGTTTTATAAGTTAATCAATGGTAAATTGAATAATCAAGTTTGAATAATAATAATAATGTAACATTTATTAAAAAACCCAGACAGTAGATTATTATTACGGTAAAAACAAAAAGTGAACCCCGAAGCAAAGTGATAGCGAAGAAAATGCAGAAAAAATATGTTTTTACCCACCCAGAAAAGCAAAAACATAAATAAAAATAGTAAATAACTATTAAAAAATGTAATATCACTAACAGTTATTATAATATTAATTTTTAGGAAAATTTTCCGTTTTTTAAATTTTGAACCTGACCCAAACTAGGACCATAAAAGGGGCTATTTTTGGAAAAAGGGGCTAAAAAGGGCTAAGGGCTATTTCCAATATTCGGTACGGGGTCTTTAGAGCCACGAGCAGGGAACTTGGAGCCATCGGAAATTTTTGGGAACTTGGAGCCACGAGCAATGGGAACTTGGAGCCTTTCAGAAAAAGTTGGTTTGGGCTTAAATTCAGGTTTCGCTTAGGCTTAGGTACATGTTTAAGCGATTTTTATTTTTGGGTCCAAGTTCCCAACTTACAGCTCCAAGTTCCCCCTTTACGGCTCTAAGTTCCCTAGTTTTGGCTCCAAGTTCCAGTTCCAAGTTCCCTAGGTTCCATCGACCCTAAATCCAATATTCTGGAGCTATAGGCTTAAAAAGGGGCAAAAATAGCCCCAAAGGGGCTAACTTGGCAACACTGTTTTTACCTTCGGTCGGTGGGTTTAGTGGTTCTGTGCGCTAAAAGTGGATTGAGTTAATGAAAGTTAAATTTTCAGTCTCTTGCAAATGAAATGAGGCGGGACAAAAGCGGATCCTAAAAGTGAACTACAAACGAAAATAATTCAACGACCGAAAATTAATTGTTCCCAAAACGAAAATTAATTGCATGAAATAAAAATTAAATTTACAAAGCAAAATTAATTGGTCTCAAAACGAAAATTAATTTCATGAAAAAAAATTTTTACGAAAAAAATTAGCAAGCAAATATTAATTGTTAAATAAAATAAAATAAAATAAAGTTTAATAAAAAAAATTAAATAAAATAAAAATAAAATTAAATAAAATAAAAATAAAATTAAATAAAAAAAAATAAAATAATTATCATTCATACAAAATAATTAATTAAAGAAGAAAAAATTAATTGCTAACGAATAAAAAATACTAAACAGACGCCATACCTGTGTCAGTGTTTTGGAAATGAGGGGTCAAAATAAAAATAAAATTAAATAAAATAAAAATAAAATAAAAATAAAATTAAATAAAAAAAGAAAAAAATAATATCATTCATACAAAATAATTAATTAAAAAAGAAAAAATTAATTGTTAACGAATAAAAATACTAAACAGACGCCATACCTGTGTCAGCGTTTTGGAAATGAGGGGTCGATGAGAGCCTCCATTAAATGCGGGCTAAACTTTAGCTGAAAATAACCTTGAACAGCAGGTGGGAATTTTATCAGTAATTTTTGTTTTAATTAATTTTTTTGATTTTTAGTCTGCATATTATAAGTATTTCACATTCTTTACCACCTGGCACAAGGTTCTATTAGAATTAAACCAAATATAGTGGTTTTCAAGTAGTTTTTTAATAAAATGAACGTCTTGAAAGTTGTTTTTTTGCTGTATACAGGTGGCTTTTTAAATATAGTGGTTTTTGAGGGGTTTTTTAATATAGTAATCAAAAGGCTTAAAGGTTGACGTTGGTCTTATACAGGTGGTATGTTTTCACATTCACAAAACCTAATAGATAAGTATTTTTAGTATTTTTACAGTTTGTATTATAAAATTTTATTCAATTTTTTATAGAAATCGATATTTTTATTTTTTACATTTCATAAACATACCTTTTTTAGTTTTTACAAAATAACCAGTAGCTTTTGAAAGGTTTTGAACGACTTGAATTTTGAATCTGGATTCTTTAATTATTCCTGTTTTTAAAATAATTTCAAACTTTTTGTGTTTGTGTTCTTTACTTCCTTTTATAACTCGATGAGCGTTAGGGTTTCCCTGTATGCAAAAATACATAAAAGCTTCGAAGTCAATCCACTACATATACACGGCCCAATTTAAGCACGTTTTAAATATTTTTTTAAATAAATTGTGCTTAAATTGTTTTCCGTAAACTAAAAACAGTGAACTATTTTTTAAACATATTTTTGTTGTTGATGGGTGATTTATTGGACGAGTCAAAAAATAAACAGGGTCAATGATTTTGAAGAAAAAATCTGGACCACTATGCAACCGGTCTGAATTTTTTTCGAAATCTTCAAAAGTGTTTATTTTATTTAAATATATAAAAAATATATATATATATATATTATAAAAAATAGCTTCGAATTAGAGAGTTAAAACCTGTGCAAACATAATATTTTTTCCAGTACTTTTCAGTTTCGTTACATAAATTTTCAATTTTAACAAAAATCTCCACGAATTATTTTTGCAGTTTTGTAAAATTTTCAATTTTAATAAAAATCTTTACGAATCTACAAAAAACAACTCTCTACAAATCAACAATGTTGTATAATATTACAATGTTTTCAAATTTTATTCAAAAACTCAAGCTTACTTGTTTTGCAGTATATATTAAGTATAATGTAAAAATGCATGGTTTTGAAACAAAATAGTAAATCAGTCACTGGTTTCTCAAGTGGCAGTCGCGTAATATTGGTTTTCATTAAAACAAGTTTTTATTAAATTGAAAACCAGTAAGTATGCATTGTTTTAATAAGTAACAACAATTAATTTTAATAACAATTTTAATAAGTAATAACAAAAGTTTTTAAAACCAGTAAGATGTCTGACAGAGTATTGTGGCGTAAAATGCGCTTCAAAATTCATTCATCCACCGTTAGCATATTTTTTCTTTAAAAAGCTATCGTAAAACTCAAACATAAAAGTTTTCTAAATTGGCCAAAACTTTATTATGTTTTTAAGCACTTTTTAATATATAATTCCTTAAAATTTTATATGCAAATTTTTAGTAGTTAGCTAACAGTAAGCAAATAAAAATCTTAGGGGCATCAGGGAGCGCATGTGTCAAATAAAAGGATTCCTTGTATTTAGGTATCCACACGTTGTAACACTGGCCCTACTGCGCCCTTACATGTTAAAAATTCCGCTGGTTAAATCCAGTGGTAAGTTATGGGCAGGCGTACATACAGTGTACCAAGCTGTGTGTTCTCACGTAGCGCGCATGTGTCTAATTGCGCATGCATCTAATCCATTAGGAACCATTGTGTTACCCTAACCTTAACCAAGCATGTTAAATTTTAGTTATTCATCTTTTATAATTCCGGAAATTCCGGCCGCTTAGCTTTAGCGGTCGATCCGTCCATAACTAAAATATCGTTCGTGATTTTCCCTCACGCTCGTTCACCCCCCCCCCCCCTTCGTTACCTCCGCAGAAACGTAAGTGAATTTATATTCATTTAGTTCAGCCGTGAAAGTCTTGTTCTCTTTGTGGTGGGTTTAACTGTCCTATTGTAGACGCGCATAACACCGGCTTTGGCGCTACAGTATATATATATATATATTAATAATCAACACCCAAAAAATATCTATTATGAAAATTTGCAAGTAACCAAAGATAAATTGGCGAAAAAACACAATTTTTTATGACGCTTCCCAAAAATTCTGCTTTTAATTTGTGTCTTGAGAATGGCTGATTAAAAACCAATAAATATAAAATATTCTTGATCGCCTTAATTAAATGCATATTTTGTACAAGATACAACTCAACGTGAGTGTTCTAAAAAGTAAAATAATACTTTTTTGTTTCCCCAGATTGTTTAAAATTTTTAACAAAATATATTAATCGGTGCAAAGACATAACATCATATTGTACAATAATTAAAATTGGCAAATTTGTAGATAAATTAAAACAACTTAATACTGGACAAAAAGAGTTTTTCTGCAAAAGTATAGTTAAAAAATAAGTTTTTAATTGTAGAGCTTTCAAATTTAATATTAAATTTTACAAACGGTTTGAAAAAAACTCTATTACAAATGAACATCTTGAATAATAGACAGTTAAATTTATGTCAACAATATAATGCTATTTTTACATGAGCCTCCGTAAAATAGGTTTATATTGCCCAAAAATATTTCTTGGATTTTATAACTTGAAATTTAATCTGTTTTTGAGCTGATGTAAATTTTTATTTATTTATGTAGATATTGAAATTAAAGATAAATTCTATCAGGGTGAAAATAGATGAGAGGTAAAGTAACCACTCGTTTTTTGAGAAAATATCACGTGCAGAGAAACACATAACGCAACTAAATAATTCGTTACATAACCGCTGAAAACTTTTTTTAAAAATTTTTCTCGCTCATGGGTTTATTGTTTATTTCTTCCTGGCGGAGAGCGGTAACGCCCTTAATTTCACCCTGGAAGACTTTAGCTTTAGTCAGTTAAGAGCCATAATTATATTACTCATTAATTGTTATTTATATTTATTTATATACACAAAAGGAACTTCAGGTTAAAATATCTTTAAAAAATAGATAAATAATGTTTTCTAAAGTTTTCACCTAAAAATTTTTTAATCTAATGTAAGATTTTATATTAATTCTGCAAAAACAAGGTTTTACAATATGAATATATAAATTGAACAGCTAGATATTTGTTAACAAATAGCCCAAAACAATTTTTATGTTGGTTGTAGTACTGTCCCAAAATTTTTCAAGTTTAGAATAAATGATTTATTTTTATTAGAACAACACTTTTTTTCGTCGTTTTTTATACTTTAGACAACGCAATTTTTGCCTAAAAAAATTTTTTTTTGGCTTTTTATTATTGAGCTCGCTTAAAATTGTTAAAAAGAGATATTCGTTAATAGAACGTTAAATTATCATAATATATACATTTAATAATAGGCTTTTAACTTAAAAAACTTCATGTTTGGTCTGTTCTTAACAAAGCCCTCAAACAGTTTTAAATGGTTTTGATAATACAAATCTTTAAACTTTTTGTGGCAAAAAACTAGTGACATATTCCCCGTTCACACCGGATCCCAGTTCCCAGATCCCAGAAACGGCCCGTTCACACTTGTTTGTTTATCAGGATAAAAACTCCACGCGCGCGGGAATTGTTTTAGTCAAATAACGCGCATAAGATCGAACGTACGGCACGAAATATTTGTTTAACACACAAAAAAAATAATTAAAATGAATTTTAAATGTTCTAAATTGAATAATTAAAAGAAAATTGTAAAAAAAATTTAGTGTAATAAAACACAAAACTTTTATTGCTTTTATGAATAAATTAATATTTTACAATTTATTTGATTATATTAATTAGTTTTTTAGACTATAAAAAACTGTTAAGCTTTAAAATTTGTTTAAAAAAACTGTTTTAGCAATCATTTTGGTTAAAACAACGATTTTTGTATCTATTCGTGCCCACTTTAAGCAACAGAACAAAACAAAAAGCGAAGCGTTGTAATTAAAAATCGTACGTACAAAGCGTAGTAGAATTGTTCGTACGAATACAAAATAATCGTTAAAAACACAAAGAATATTTTAAAAAGTTTTTTAAGTGCTACAATTGAATTATCAAAAAAAATGCTAAAAATCAAATCTAGTTTAATAAAACGTAAAATTTTATTACTTTTATAAATAAAATGATATTTTAAACACGTTTTGATAATATAGATTATTTTTTTAAAAACTAAAACTTATATAAATTTGTTTAAAAATATCATATTAGCATTGTTTTGGTTAAAAAACAACAATTTCCGTATTAGTTCCATATTAGTAACAACAAAAAGTTCAAAAAATAAATATTGTGCAGCTGGTGTGTGTCTCTAATTAACATAATTATCAACATTATTACGTAAAAAAGTCCCTATGTGTGCACTAAGCGCGTGTGATATATGCGCGAAGACACCTCTCCGCTCGCTTTCCCTTTATTTTTTCCCAGAAGTTGAAGCGCCGCTACAAGTCTTTCTGGTAACTGGGATCTGGGAAACACGTGTGAACACTTGTTTTTGCTGTTTCTGGGATCTGGGAACAGGTGTTAACGAGCCCTTAAGGTCTATTCATACTTATGACAAAACGTCCTTTGGACAAAGTCCAAAGGACAAAAGTCCTTTGGACTTTGTCCAAAGGACAAAGTCCAAAGGGAAAAGTCCTTTGGACTTTGTCCTTTGGACAAAATCCAAAGGACAAAGTCCAAAGAACAACGTATTCATACTTCTTTTGTCCTTTGGACTTTTCCCTTTGGATTTTGTCCAAAGGACAAAGTCCAAAGGACAAATTCTGAGTAGCGTTCATACTTGGTCCAAAGGACAAAGTCCAAAGGACGTTTTGGCTTGTCCAAAGGACGTTTTGGTTTGTCCTTTGGACTTTGTCCAAAGGACGTTTTGTCATAAGTATGAATAGACCTTTAGTTAACAGTATGTTCACATTTTACATAGTCCACAGTGTTAAAACACTTTTCTTGGTCATTTTGTGGATTTTGTCTCAATTGTTTTAATCAAAATATATCAATCAATTATATAAAACTTTGCTTTCTTGTATTTTTGCCTTTTCGACGAAGTAGTAACTAGGTTTTGGGGGTTTAAAAGCAATTTTTCTAATTATGCAAGTTGGAAGAGGGGGGCAGCAGAAAAGTTGTACGCATTCCAAGCACTCTACACATCCTCTGACGGCACTATTTCCAGAGGCTGGGGGTGGTTGGTGAAACATTGAATCCAACGAAATTTCCTGAAAAAGAATAAAAAACCCTTGTAAAGAAAGAAAGAAAGAAAGAAATTTATTTTTAGCAATTATCTACAAATCCACAATACATGTAAATCAGCACACAAGAAAGTTTAGTTAGTTTAAAAAAATATATCACAATTAGTTATATAGAACAAACTCTATAATAAAAAGAACAAATAGAAGAAAATACATTTAAATAAATACAATACTACAAAAAAAAACAGTAGATAGATATCATATACAAAATAAACACAAAAGTTGGGAGACCCGGTGAGAGGAAAAAAAAACTAACATCACTTTTGTAAAACTAAGAATGTGTAATCAAGTAAGACAAAAAGAACTTGCTGTGTGCAATCTAAAGCAACACAGTTAAGCTAAAAAATGCTCAGAAGGCTCAAGTTGTTATGCTTAGGCACTAAAACTGAGCACAATAATTTTAAAATTAAAACACACCTTATGTTATTTTAGTGATTTTCTAAAAGTTGTGACCGAATTAGCAGTGACCTGAGAGGTATCTAAAGCATTCCATTTTAAAATAGCGCCGTTTGGAAAAAAAGATTATCTTCTATAGAATTCTTACATTCATCAATTTGCAGTTTAAAAGGATGTCCTCAAGTTTGGTTAGTACTTGAATAAAAATAAATCTTTTGATTGAAGACATGATTTGCCATTTATTATTTTGTATATTTCACATAAGTCTCTTTTATTTCTTCTATCTGAAAGTTTTTCAAGTTTTAAAAAGTTAGACAATTTCATAGTTAGTGTATTTTAGACCGCAGCATCTAAATAATCTTCTGGTATAATATTTTAGAACTTTCTCAGCTAAATCAGAGCAATA
>JASAMX010020033.1:0-18639 GCA_030248175.1 Microlaimidae sp. YZB2_3 | reverse complement strand
AGCCATCTTGCCTACTAAAGATGAATTCTAGCAGGGTGAAAATAGCTAGGTGGTAAAGTAACCACTCGTTGTTCCAGAACATATCACGCAGAGAGAAACACGTGACGCAACTTAATAATAATTGGTTACATTATCACTGACAACTTTTTTTTATTATTTTTATTTTCACGCGTTCATTCTTCTTTTCTTCCTGACGGCGAGCGGTTATGCTCTTAATTTCAGCCTGAAGGATTTCAACTTTAGGAGCATGAATTAATTAGCGCGGTTAGTATTTTAATAATAATTTCTTAACAGGTGTGTATGCAAACAGATCTGGCAGCATATAAGTTTAAGAATAAAAAAAGGGATTAGGTAAAGAACTGGCGACTGCATACGTTCAGGTCATCACGGTCCAGTAGCTTTAATTATGCCGCATTTTTACGTTAAAAATCGAAATTTAAATTAAAAAGAAAAACAAACAATGTGAACAACATTTAGTTAAAAAATTCGTCATTATTTATGAATTTTGCGAAGAAGAGAATAGTGATGGTTTTTATGCTTAATTTTATTAAAACCTTTGTTTTTAAAAATTTATGTATATCCGTTTGGTTAGAAAAAATTTAGAGAACAGTCATTTTAGATATTTTAAAAGCTAAAACTTTCAGATTTATTACGTTTTTAGCCTAGGCTTAAAGATTTATTTTTAAGACTACTTCTATAAAAAATTAGGTTCAAATTACCTCGGCAAAACAAAGCAAGTTCTCCAAAGCAATACGTGGTTGTTGTTAATATTTGTTATACATTGTATCATGCGTTTATATCTCATATTTATTATATATTTGTTATATAATAAAATTAGTTATACATGTTATATAATATATTTCTGTACAGTATTGATATTTATTTAAAATTAAAAAAAATTGTTTTTGAAACAGTAAAACAACGTATTGTTCAGTTTTGTAATCGACTAAAATGAAAAACTAAGCTTTATAGTACCGATAAAAATAATACTACGATAAACATTTTCATAGTATTTTTATTGTCATAGTCAGGACTTGATGTCAGAAGATTGAGTACTTAAGACGAAGGTTCTGCCACTGCGCCACAAATTTGACCATAAATATATGATAAAATGCGATGTAACGATTGTCAAAAATTATGTAAATTTTTTTACCAATTGTCATTTTATCTGACTAATCTACACATCTTTATTTTAAAATCGCACCTACGGTTAAACTGTTGAAAAATGAAACATAAACACAAGTGTAGGTATCTGCTCAATAAAAAAATAAAAGTTAATAGACTAAGAAAAAGCTGAGGTTCATATTAGGCCTAAGCCTAATATTAAGCTTAAATTTCGAGCCTAAGCTTAAGTATAAACTACCCAAGCTTAAATGGATTTTCAAAATTTCTGGCGAATGACTATTAACGGGTTCATGTTATGTTTACCATTTTATATGTACAATAAGATCTTTTAAAGCAAGTTTATTTCACATTTATGTATTTTAGTTGAGAACAGCAAAACAACAATTGTGGATATGACAGACAACTACTGCAAAAAACTATATACAAAACAAATTAAAACTGAACTAAAAAACTATTTACAAAACAACAAGAAGCTAATAATAAAAAAAAGAAAAATAATATACACAAAAAATACCCAGAACCTATATTTTGGTTCAGAGTGTGCTGCGTGTAATAAAAACGAAAGAATATTTTAAGCTGAAAAAGCTATTATGGTTTACGGCGGAAATTTAATTCTACTCCAATGTTTTGAGAGAAAAATTGTATATGTTAGAAATAAATAAAAAAACAACTAATGATATCACACTGTTTTTTTAGTATTGAGATAACTCTTTGATATAGTGTTTTTAATTAAATGTGACTACCTAAAACACAAAACATTTCATTGATATATCTATGTAAAAACATATTGCAACAGAAATTACAAAAACTGGTTATTTCAGTTTTGTGATCTTTGATTTTCGTGGTAGCGCACAAAGACCGAGAGATGTTCTAATTCTTCTGCGATTTTTTTATATGTTTATATGCGATTTTTATATATATTTTTTTATATGTTTATCGATTTTTTAAACTAAAATACAGGGCCTGTATGTAGAAATGTGACTAGAGTGTTGGACTATTTTTTTAATCTTTTCTTTCTAACACGATTTCTTTACAGTAAATGAAGCTGCCACAGCAAAATTTCGCGTACCCCCTATATAACTTATACATTTATGTTACAAAGCAACTTTTAATATAAATAGTACCTAAATTTGCTTATGAATGGATTTTGGAATTTTGGAAATATATTCTAGTCACGTTTTTTTTGCCTACGGGATCAGGAGTCTGATCTGATTATTTTACAAATGCATACATTTTGTAAATAAATTTTTTGTTTATCATGTTATTATAGACGTTATATAATTTTGTTATCTAAAGTGTTTTTGGGTCGTCCTCTCTTTCACCAGCAGCATATGCAAATTCTTCTCGAAAACTTTCACGTGCATACAAATTTCCGTCGTAATTCTTAATAATTATAAAGCTTTGTACAAACAAATAACTACAATATTTACATTTGTTTTTTATAAAACATTAAAATACACTCAACAATTATTAAGTAACAACAAATTACATAAAAAATATGACACTTCATCGTTCATGGTAAACTTAGTTCATGGTAAAGTTCAGTTCATATCTGTTCTCATTTTTTTTCACCAAGAAATTGTGGATTTGGTTTATATGACTCAAATAAGAAGACAATGTTTTCAAATGTTTTTTGGTGAATCTTTAACAGAAAGACAAATATTTGGCAATTGAAAAACCCTAATTGGACTAACGGCTAAATAACCAACAAAAAAATACAGAAAAAAATTTTTTTGCTATCCAACCATTTGTAATATAAAATAGAAAAAAATGTTCGACTGATTAAAAATTATTATAAGAAATTTATATTGGTCCCGTAGGCAAAGAGTTATTTTTATTTCCTTTATATATATTTTTTTGCTCAAAATGAACCTAGAAATAAAACCAATTAAAATGAAATTTTTATTATTATTTCATTAATGGAGTGCAATTATAGCAAGCATTTTACAAAATTTCCCATAAAAATAAAGGAAAAATATGCAACTAAATATATTGCTCAAACATAAATGAAAACCATAGTTTGGGACCGCCCTAAAACAAAAAAGCCCAAGTAGCAATATTATCTTGGCGTTTCATAGCCCTAATTTGGATGCACCTTAATTGAAACGCTTCCACCTGAAAATATCCTAATCAAGTTAACTACAAGCTATGATTAGGCCACAGACACATTTCTTTTTCCTTTTTTTATTTTACATATATTATTGAGATGTTTTTTTATTATTATTTTTATTAAATGTATATTAAATATTTTTATTCTACAAATTTTAATTAGCAATAATAAATTAACAAATGTAATTAATTTATTTCTGCAGTAATTTAACTAAAACAATTAAATTGTTAAAGTTTAAAAAATTCTTAAGAAAGATTGTTTTCTGAGTGAGATTTTTTAACTTAAATAACGTAAGTTAATTAATTAACTTATGTTAACTACATATTTAATTAAACTTAACTAAATGAAGATTTTTGATTCTTGTTTTCCATGTTTTCCAGAAATATCATTCATTTAAGCTCTTTTATGAAAATAACAAGCTATAAAAAATCTTCATTCCACCACATAATATTCTATTACTAATTCTTTTTTAACATCCAAATTATTTCCAATTTACTTTAACATCCCAAAATGCTCAAAAAATATTTAAAACAATAGATGGACAAAAGTTTTGAGTTTAATCTTTTTATTTCTGAAAACTTATCATCTGCAAAACAAAAGGTTTTGCAAATCCATAAATTTTTTTTAAAGTAAAAAATTATTTTCAACTAAATTCTTCACTTAGATTTCGAAATTAAAACATATTTTTGCATTTTAAATCCGTGGGGATTGCAAAACAATCTATGTCAAACGTTTAAACAGGTTCCCAGTTTAAACAGTGTCCCGTAATTTATAGTTTCAAGATTTAGAAGGATAAATAACTATAAGTTATACAAAAATATTGTGCATAGAAAAATTTATATTAAAACCACACTTATGATTTTGTTTTAATTTATATATAAAAATATTTTCGCTAAGCCTTCGTTTACACGCTTTTAGCGTACTTTTACAAAACTTTTTTAGTTTGATCTTAAATATCGTCATATTATTCTTTAAGTAAATAATACACGGAATAAAATACCCAAAAAGGTAAGCAAAAACCAAAAACTAAACAAAAATGGAATCATTTCATTAGATCTGAAGATCTGAACAAGTTCGGCCTGCCCCGTTGTGTATGGTGAATTGAATGACTGCTGCGAGCGCTGCCATTACTAGATGGACTACTTTGAGAGGCTGGACTATCAGGTGGACTGTGCCTAAATACCGAAAAACATTTAAACTTAAAACCACTATTTTTAACTTTATAGACTAGTTCTGTAAAAGCGTCTTTTACTGTACAAGAGAGGGTACAAAAAGAAAAAAAAATTTGAAAAAATCGTAGTTTTCTTAGTTTTTATAGTTTAAACCTATGCTTAATTAAAATTGATGCACGATTATATTTCCCTAGGTTAAAGTGCTTTAATATATCTGTTTGTGCTAAACAATTTTTGGTTTTTTGATTAAAGATCACAATAGTTAGCAAGCATCACTAAAATGGTATTTTTGTAAACAATGACTTTAAATTAGCAAAAATAAAGTTGAAATTGGTGCTTTGAAACTAATTTCCAACCTACATGGGGTTTTCTTAATGTTTTGATTGTAAAATTATTCAAAATTTAAAAATTAATTTTAAAAAGTCTATTCCAAACTTTTAAATAGAGCATTTTTTGTAATTGAAACATTAAAAATGTGGGAACCAAGCGCGCCAGCAGCGCCGTACCTATGAAGCGGCAAAAAAACTAAAAATCCTCAAAAAATGATTTTGCTTTTGTAATATTAAAAAATATTTAAGAAATTTCCAAGGGAAGAAGTCGAGATATTAAACCAATAAATATTTGAAATATTTCAAACCGTAAAATGTACTAGTCGTATCGCTGTTTCTCAATTTCCTCCCTACATATGATTGGCGCTAGCTTTATTGTACCCTCTTTTATACACTAAAAAACCTTTATTCAGAACTAGTCAATATCTGGTTAATTGAATTGTATCTTTCTTTTTATTTAAATTGCATACAATAAATTAATTTTTATAGTGTTAAATACAAGAATTTAACCTTGGTGGACCGCGGATTTGATCAAAGACTTTTAAAATCCCTCAGACCTCATAAGACATCCAAAATAACATTCGCTTTTCCCTGAAAATTATGATTTTTAAATAAGGATATCAGATATAAGCATTACCTGGACATGGCTCGTCCTATATTTTCCGCCAGCAACCTGTGCTGCAACGCTACCATCCAACTGCGTCTACATAGCATGCATGCCAATGAAGTCATTAGTAGCGCTATTAAAAGTCCCAGTACTGCCGTCACAGCAATGAATGTGGGTTCAGGAATGCAATTCTTTTGTTGTGCTAAAAAAGATTGTAAATTTGTAGGACGTTGTTAAACTAAAGTAAGCAGCAAATAATATAATAAAACAAAAAAAAACAAATTACTACATTGTTCATTCATATGATAGTATTCCTGTACTTAACGTTTACTTTGCATCAACTTACCCACTAAAGGCTCATTTTTTGTTTAATGCGTTAAATAAGTTCAGTAATGCAATTCTTTTGTAATGCTAAAAAAGATTGTAAATTTTTAGGACGTTTTAAAACTAAAGTAAGCAGCAAATAATATAATCAAACAAAAAAAACAAATTACTACATTGTTCATTCATATGATAGTGCTTATTCATTCATACTTATTCATTCATTCATTTGATTTTCATTAATACATAGTCCTGTACTTTACGTTTATTATGCATCAATTTACCCACTAAAGACTCATTTTTTGTTTAATGCGTTTAATAAGTTCAGGAATGCAATTTTTTTGTAATGCAAATTGTAGGACGTTTTAAAACTAAAGTAAGTAGCAAATAATATAATCAAACAAAAAAAACAAATTACTACATTGTTCATTCATATGATAGTATTCTTGTACCTAACGTTTATTAAGCATCAATTTACCCACTAAAGGCTCATTTTTTGTTTAATGCGTTTACTTCAAAAACATATTTTTTTGGATTGATAAATAAAAACAATAAAGCACTAAGGTCTTGTCAGTTCATATTTACAAGAAACTAGCAATAATATGTGACAATTTAGTCCTGAGGTAACAAAAGGTGTGTGCAGTAGTCAATCACAGCCATTGGTCGATTAGATTCACAAGACTCTTTTTCTACCTACCTACCGGTTACCTACCTTTTTCTTTAATTTCATCAAAATTCGGAGCACCTTCTTCACCCTCAACAAAAACTCTCAGCCGTCCATTTACGGATTCGACGATATTCTCGTGATCTGGATCATCCAGTACTAACTGAGTTCTTCTCTTTTTCCTACCCAAAGACTGGAATGTTGACCCGTCGTTCATTGGACAAACAGCCTGAAATATAACAGAAGATTTCAAATGTTTACTTTTTTAATACTTTAATCATCGAAAAATTTAGATTTGTATTAACCAGACGAAAGTTTTAAGTTTCGCTCTTTTAATACATTAAGATCAAGTTTAAATATTGTTTTTTTACCTGCTATTTACTTTCAAAAACAAAAATTAAAAATTCAATTAAACATTAATGCTAAAATTTTTATAAAATGGTAATTATATAAACGGTTTACAAAATATCTTGTAAAAATGGTTTCTACAAAAATGTTTTATAAAAATAAAAAAAACGTGAAACAAAAATCTGCATACAACGTCTTATTTAAACAGACGTTATTTTTAGGCTCTTTATTTCAAGCTACAGTATATTGACACAAACGTGAAACTTATTGACTGAAGTTGTTTGAACTTCTGATAAATTACATTTATAAGTGTTTTGTATGACCTATACGGGATTTTTGAAGCCGTTAACAAATTTTGGGAATTTGTAGCCTCAAAAAATGGGAACTTGAATTCAATATTAAAATATATTTGGGTTAAGGTTTCGGCTTAAGCTTCTCCTAAAAGCTTCTGCACTATTTTTGCAGTACTCCTGCAATACTCTTGTGTTACTCCTCAGCATTGCTTTAAGTAAGTAAGTAAGTAAGTAAGTTTATTCCAGCAAACAAAAATAAAATTTAAATCATACTACTATAATAAAAAAAGATAACAAAATGAACTAATACATGCGAGCCAATCACGGTTGACTAAATCATAAACTACAGAAACTTAGTTTGCTAGAAAAAGGTTCAAAGGCTTGGTTATCCAAGCGCTTAAATGAACCCTAATTATAATCATAGCAATTTTTTAAAACTTGCCAGTGAAGGTGCTTTAACTTGTTGTTCAGATAATGCATTCCATTTTAAAACTACTCTGTTAGAAAAATAAAATTTTCTACAGTTAACACGAGATTTTTCAACCTTAAGTTTATAAGAATGGCCTCTGGTACGATTAAAGTTTATAGTAAAAAACTCATTAGGATTGATATTAGATTTATTGTGAAGAATTTTGTAAGTTTTGCATAAATCAAAAATATTACGGCGATCGTTTAATTTTGACATACCTAGGTATTTTAATCAATTTACGTAATCTAAATATTTTTAGTTACACCTATTAAATATCCTTCTAGTAAATGAACGTTGTACTTTTTCAATCAATAGTATGTCCTGCTGCAAAAATGAATTCCAAATTACAGTCGCGTATTTAAGTATAGGTCTCACGTAGATCGTAAATGCTTTAATTAAATGTTTTACCGAGTTTGAGTTAAATTTTCTAAAAGCTAATGCTGAAATTTTAAGTGCGTGTGCCTGAGAAAATTTCTCTAATAATTTTCACCTTCAATTTAACATTATCATGATATGGTTCAAAACAAATACAGCTATTAAATTAAACAAACTAACCGGCGCACAGCGTTGCGGGCAAAACATAACCATGCAGACCAGTTGGATTTCTGCTGACCCGTCAATTCTGAAAGCCGTTAATGGTGCTTGTAGACCTTTGGAACCCCTTTCAATAGGACCGATAACTTGTGAAACCATTGGACATCTAAATATTGGATTATGTAGTCTGCGTTCTAATTCTTTAAATTTCTGTTGAGATATTTTAGTCGCCTGTAATTTTAAAAAACAATATATATATATTTGATGGGTTTTTCTTAGTTAGCATTTATTTATCAAGGTCCTCTACTCAATGGGGTCTTTTATCAATATGCCATTACATTTTAAAAGTAATATCTATCAATATGCCATTACATTTTAAAAGTAATATCTATTGCATTGCTGCATAATACATCAATGCCTGTTGCATTACTCGAGTCCTTCAACTCATCCCTTTTCTTTTTTTTCTATTTTTTACTTACCCATTTTCAACAATCGTCAAAGGGTCCGGAAGTGGTCCCGTTCCTCCGATTCTGCTAACATTACAATTCATAAGCATCATTCTAACAGCTACAAAATACGCACAAATTAAGAAAGATTATTATAGTTACTATTGTTAAAATATTGGAACGAATTTTAATTCATATGAATAAATCTAAAATGTTTAAATATTTTTTTTAATTTTATATAGGCACCTTGCACTGAAACTGAGTTTATACATGAAGTATGCAATATACATAGTTGTCACCATAATAGATAATTACCGTCTTCCTATTATATTTCGTTGTTTTGCAGATAATACGATCGAAATTTCGCGCTTGAGGGTTGATCGGCATACTACAAAAAGATAAGTAGGAGATACGGTAATTACGCACTATTATTCTTAATAATACAAAAGATAAGTAGGAGATACGGTAATTTCGCGCGCTTTGTTCTATTTTGGTTATCAATTATCATTTGGTGACACTTATGTATATTGCATACTTCATGTATAAACTCTTTTTAGTACGGTTCCTATAAATTTTAAAAAAAAACAATTATTTTTAAAAATTTGACTGCAGTGAATATCGTGAAAAAAAATTTTAAAATCATTTTAAATAAATAATATCAAAAAGTTAAATTCCAAGACAAAAATACTAGCAAACTGGATCACAAAATTACTAGTGGTAATTTGATATGCATTTCAAGGATTATTTTATAATTATTTAAATTTATTAATACTAATTTAACAAATGTTAAATATTTTTTAGATGGATGTATATGCCAAAAAGTTCAAAAAATAATCTTATTATCTTTTAGGGTTTAATCAAAATACACTATTTTGCAACCATTTTTATTATTACATAAAATGGTGGGTTTTTTATTCGTGCTTTGTAACTGACTTTTTTCAAACAGCCTCAACTTCAAACAGCGTCAGCGATCATGCAAACTAATTTAATCTACTGTATATGCCTAATATAGATGGCTATACAAATATCTTGATATACACAAGTGTTAAAATAATTTTTGGATGTGAAGGCTTCATCAGCAATGGCCGAGTTTAAGGTTTGACCGAAATTAAGTCAGTTTAAACATAGGTTTTTAATATTAAAGAAAATTTAATACTGAAAAGTATATAATGTATGATGACGAAGTACATATAATAGATTATTTCTAAAACTTACGATCAATGCTGCTTTCAATTGATAATGTTAACGTTTCCCCAATAAGTACGTTCTGAACCGGGAGCCCGTTTCTTTGTATTCTCATAGTGGCATCAAATGTGCTGGGAATACCGGCCCCAGCTACAACTCGCGGGGTGGGTCCACTAAAATTGTTTACTGTAACAAAAAATTTACGCTTTAAACGTAATATCTATAAAAATTCCAACAGTAGTTTTTTACTAAAAAGCAAAGTGCATTTATTGATTTTATAAGATTGTAGTTGAATGGGATAAGTGAAGGCACAACAAAAGGTGAAAAAGCAAAAATGAACGAAGAGCAACGAGACATAATACGTATTGCTCATCAATAATCTTAGAGGTCTCAACGTAAGTTCAAAGTTAATGCTATAGACAAACTGAAATATTATTAGCTTTCATTATGTGACGTAAATTGAACATGTTTTTTTTTTAATTTTCGAGAAGTTTACGTCACTTTGTTAATGAACATTCTAAAATAAAGAATTTAAATTCTGAAAAATGTGAATCACCTGAAGTGTATCTTAGTTAAAATCGATTCTATGGTGACAGCCCCGTAGACCTTTTCCTCAATAAAGTTAAAGGTTTTTTTAGTATTTTTTATATTATGGCTTTATTGTGACATAAAATTACCTGGTCGATTTAAATAAACAAATCCAAACAAATTTGCTTATTCAAAATATTTTCATGCCTTAGACAAGTTTGTCGGCGGCACATGTATGCATATAGTAGATCAGTAGTTTTTGTGCCAACAATTGCTTCAGAGATCTAAGCATTAAATAAAATACTTTTAAAATAATTAGCTTCATCTTTTATACTTATTTTTAAGCTTCATCTTTAAATTTATTTTAAAGCGTTATATTTAAAGTGACTTTTAACGCTTTAAATTTTTTTTATTTGACAAATAGAAGAATATTAATATTTCACAGAGTTATTAGCTAATTAGCGCTTAGGAAAAATGGAGATCTCTCATTCATTGAAGATTAAATTTTTCCAATCGCTAAGTGGCTAATAAGGGTCCTTAAAATCCTGACGTGAAACTTAAACAAAATAGGGTAAAGCTTTGAACTTCTGGGAAACTTGACTTATGTTTCATTGGCATGGTGTCCTGACTGGCCACCATAATACTCATTCTTGCTATTTCGGATTTTATTTCTGTCGTTAAAATAAGCTCTACCGACAGCTAACCAGTGCCTTTGTTTATAAAACACATTAATGAGCTTTATTTTTAATACCTATTTGCAGCAGCACGTGCAGAGTTTTCCAATCACATTATTAAAATTCTTCTACAATTTGACGTTTTCGTTGACAATATAAAAATTTATTGTTTTTACTCGTGCACTCAACATCAACTTTAAGTTTCTTTTATATTTTTAGAGACCATCTACTTGCAACATCTGGTGCGAGCTCTGGATTGCATTATATAACTACTTGTATATTTCCTAATAAATGTCCCGGTAAAGTGAAAACAAACATTTTAATCAGAAACTCTTCAAAAAATACTGATATCTAAAGCCCTGTTTGACTAATTTCGTTAAAATAATATTTTTATTTACTATTTTCTTTAATGTCTAGTGTTTTAAAATCAAAATGCGCAATTTGTTGAGTGTTCATTGTTTTTGTTTTCCATTGGCTTTCTTGATTTTTTCAAAATCTATAGAAACGACGATAAATCATCACACCAAATTTTATTGCACAATGTATGAATAATTTCATTAAAATTTTAATTTATTTTATACAGTAATAAATGTCTCCACAATATAATAAAATTGACATATTCCTGTATACAGAAAAATGAGTTGATTCAAAACGTATTACTGAAGTTTGGGCCCAGTTTCATTGTTTTGTTCTCACTTTAATAAATTTTCAGTATTTTGCGAAGAATTGTCTTATCATATCGGAATTAAACATCTTAGTGATTCTCTGAAGTTCCCAACTACTCCTAGTAAGTATTGTTTAATTATATGGTCTTTCATGTGATATGTAATTTTCCATTTGATATGTAGAAATAAACAACCGAAGGATAGTGGGTAGAGGAACTTACCTCCGCCGAAAAAACCCCGGAACTTACCTCCGATTTTTCTCCCTCTGTCGCACAAGTCGGAACTTACCTCCGATAGCCGGGCAACCTCGGAACGTACCTCCGGAAATCAGCGTCCTTTTTTATTCCTCTTTTTTGTCTATTGTTTTGGATTAACTCGTTTGTTTTCTCAACTCTCTATTGTGAAACTTGATTGAAAGGTCATTTAATTGTGACAATTTATGATATAAATAAATAGATTAAAACATTTCAAAGTTGCAGATATTAGTAGATTAAAAATATTTTATTTAGGTGCAAATATAAAATAAATTCTGATCAAACAAATATAATCATTGCATTACAATATTTTAAAACCATACAAAACAAAAAACGATTGCAGATTTTTGTGCGGATTTAAATAATTTTTTTAAAAAATAATTACAAAATTTGCAAAACAAATTTATCTGTAAAAAAGATTCTACGACACAAGGGTACTAAACACGAGGGTAATGGGCACGAGGGTACTTACTGGACACGAGGGTACTGGACACGAAGGTACTAGGCACGAGGGTACTGAGCAAAGAAAAAAAACGTTTGCCACAAATATTTAAATTTTGTAAACTTAATGATCTGAACTAAATTTTAATCGTTTGAATGCGTAGACAATTAAACGTTACATAAGTCCATTTTTACTTGCTTAAATATAATGCAATTTAATAATAAAAAAACTTCGTAAATTGTTTAAAAAACATCATACCATAATTGAACGAAATTTTTAAAGGTCATTTTACACAAAATTTATACAATGGCTTTTTAATAAAAATAATAGTCACTCTTTGCAAGCATATAAAAATAATTTTTTTGTGAGTTTTAAAAAAAATTTATGGGACTAATGTTTAATTTATCTTTTATTAATTTAATTGTTTAATTTAATGTTTAAATAAACTATAATTGTTTATGCTAGTGCGCGGTAAAACTCCCGTTTTGTTCAGCGTGCTTACTCCAAGATTAAATCCCTATAAAATAATAAATGCACTTCGTATTTAAAATATATTTAAAGGCTTTTTGATTTTTTATTATTTATATGCACATATATACAGATATGTGTAACTAAAAAGAAAAAACTATATGATTTAATTTTTTGCATATAAGGAATTTATTATTTCAACTCGTAGACTAGAAAAGTACATTAAATTAAAATTGAAAATAGTGTTTTTGTTTTAATTCTTATTATGTAGTGTTAAAAACAAATGACTTATTATGTAGTGTTTTGAGCATTTTATTAAAATATCACAAATATAATGTAAAACGCCTCCACTCGACGCCCCTTTTTTCCATCGGTTGGTTAAAAGAAAGGCAATCGGAGGTAAGTTCCTCCTTATCGGGGGTAACGGAGGTAAGTTCCTCCCTAGCGGAGGTTACGGAGGTAAGTTCCGACTTTTTGGAGGTCATCGGAGGTAAGTTCCATGAACCAGGATAGTTAACAAACAATTTTAATTGATTTGCAGTTGTTATGTTAATTTTTAATTATAAGTTTTAGAAATGTATTTTAAAGGTGCGGTACACAGTTATAAAAAATAAATAAAAATATCGAGAAACAATCGTGTTTCACGCGCTACACACAAGCAGTATTAACATACATCAGGTGATTAACCATAGTGTTGTAACCTTACTGATTAAAAGGCCACCATCAGTCTAAAGCAAAATAAAAAATGTTTTTTATTGCACAATGAGAAAACTAGAAGAGTTTATTATACAAACTATAAGTTTTTATAGAACCCATAATACTAACAAGTAGGTAACAAAACAATTACAACACTAAAAAAACGTTTTACAAAAAGAACTAATATGCACCGTTAACTGGCAGAACTAGAAACAGAGCCCGGTTCACACTGCTGCGATAGGCGACAGGCGGTAGGCTCCTGTCAGTACACACTGCTGCGATAGGCGATAGTAACTTGCGATAGGCGACAGGCAATAATAATTGGAGTAAAGCTGTAATCTTATCGCAATTTTCCGATAGGCGACAGCTCAAAACACATGCAGTTTAAGCTTATTACGTGTGAAATTAATAAATATCGAATATAAAATTTATGCAAAGAAATAAAGTTTTTTTTTTGAATTAAACTTCAATACAGATAACATCTTAATTTGTTTTTTTTACGTTCGGGCGCTTTTTTTATATGGATAAAAATTCGAGTAAAAATTTTGATTTTAATGAATATTTGCTATTTGTAATTCAAAAACTACCCGAAATTTATGATAAAACTAAAAAATAACATTTAAGTATAATTTTTATAAAACATTGTTGGAATCTAAATAACCAAAAGATTTAATACAACTAACTTAACTTAACTATCGTTTCCAACCGTTAGTTCGTTCTCAAAAACATTTTTGAAAATTATCATTTTCAAAATGAATTTTAACTGCCTTGCATTTCAACTTAAGTTTTGTATCAGTTTAATAGAAAGTTTTTCGAATTGAGGTTTATAAAAAAATTTTTTAAAGATTGTGTTTTATGAATCCAATTTCTACAAACAAATTTCTTCGTAAAAGTACAGTCGGTTTTGTTGAATCAACCCAATTTATGTATAAAATTAAGATTTTTAAAGTTACAACAAAAACTGACATTTACAAAAATAAAGAATAGATTTTTACAAAGAAATCGAATGTTCAAAATTTTTAGCAACTGCGACCTGGCTTAGAAAAATATCTTATAATTTAAAACACAAAAAGGTCATATGCTAAGACCAGTGATTTTTCTATCCTTTAATGTTATCCTTCGAAGCTCCAGTTATTTAAAGTGGAGGGAGCTCCGGACTTTTGGAGCTTAAAAAGCCTTTTTGGAGCCCCTTAAAGGAGCGATATCAAGCCTATTCAAGCTTGAAATATGTTTAAATTTCTTTATTTATAAAGGATATTCCCTTTTTTGCACTCTGTTTTGGTTTATTTACTATCACCGATTTTAATTTTTTGTCGCCGCCTATTTAAATGGTAACTAAACTTCATGCTGTAATGTTAGCTAAAATTGCGGCTGAATACGAGTTTTTTTTGGATTTAAAAGCTAGCACCACCTTTTAACACTGTTAAAAATTGAAACAATAAACTATCGCCTATCGCAAATTTCTTTCGGTATGAACTGAACAGCGCTATTGCCTGTAACCTGTCGCCTATCGCCTGTTACCTATCGCCTGTCTCCTATCGCCTATCGCCCATCGCAGCAGTGTAAACGAGGCTGAATTGTGTCACTCGGCCAACCAATCAACCCCTTTAGAGCACTGTTATATGACTGAAACTGAGAACGAGAAGTATCACTTGGAAAACCAAGTGGAGTAAAATAAAGATTGAAGACTTTAAAAAACTCATACATTTTTAATCACAAAGTGTTTAAAAAACAATATTATACACCTATTTTACATTATTGTTTTTTTGGTTTGAGTATCCAAGTTATATTGTCTCAGCATTAAAATTAGATTTATTTTTAATTAAATTTTTTTAATAGATTAATGGCAGTTTTTACGATTTACAATATCAAATTTAACACCAAGTGGTTTATATTTTTTGCTTAAAGTTTATAAAATTATAATTCTATGCAACTATACTCTAACTCTACAAATTTATAATATAAGGACTTAACTCGGAAACAGAAATCGTATGTATTCGAGCAGATTCTACCAAATCTTATGCGTTCGGTGTAAAACTTTTACGACATCAGAGCGAGTTGCGCACGCGGTAAGAGTTAGTAATAAATTGAGTTCACGTACATTTTATTGAGTTCGAACCCTGGTTTTGTTTTTTTTTTGTTTTTTCATTAAATAAACATAAAAATAATTCAATTTCGTTACAGAAAATGTTTGTTTTGGTCTTGGTTATTTCAAAACTTTATGATTTTACATTTAGCGCTTTATGATCTCATGGAACTCTATATCTTAAAAACTCTAATCTAAAGTTTATTTAGCCTTGAATTATACTTAAATTATTTAAGCTGCATTTTTAGAATTAGTTTAAACGTTTTTAATAAGCTATGAATAATTTTACAAAAAGATTTAAAATAATTTTTATGATATATGACAAAACTTTCGGGAACTGCGAAGACCGGAACTTCACTCTGGAGCTCGAAAACAACAATATTGTAATATAATATTGTGAAATAAAAATGATAAAATTTCAAAATTGTTGGCTAAGAAAGAGGTTTAGTGGGTAAATTTAACTATTACTTTCTAAAATTTTGTTTAAAAATATGGCATGTAGAAGGGTAGCTGCCTAGATTTTATAAGTGCCGAAATTTTCAGGGGTAAGTCTACCTCCATCTTTGCATTTTTTAAAGTGTTGCTATCATAGATGACTCACTAGCCGAATAAAATGGATGTCGCGATAAAACTTGAAAAAAAAAATATTTTTTGACAGTTGATTTTTTTAATTTTAACAATCCATGTTGTTCTGTGAAAGTGGATTTTGCTATGTGTAAGTGTAACTGTCATTAATGTTCCCCGGAGTTCCAAGCTGCGGAGCGGAAAGCAAACCTCGGAGCTTCGGAGATCCGCCCTATTTTTGTAGTAATGTAATAATTAATTAAAGTGATGTCTTGAATTATTTTGTCAAAATATTTTTGTAATTTAAATTTTTTCTTCAAAACTTATTTAAAACAATTAAAAATAGTTCACATCAAGTTTCTACTACTCTGGTACTTTTTGTAAACTTACATTGAGTATGCCACTATACCATACTGTAGTACATTTTTGGCCCTACCCGGAGGTATTTATGGCGTGTCCAGAAATTTGATCTTCAGTATTTGATCGTAGCTCATTTGATCCCAGAGCGATTACCAGCAGTTGATTATATAAAGTTTTTTGTATTATTAGGTTTTGCTTAGGCTTAGGGTTTAGGAAAACATAAGGAGTTGATTCCAGTGTTGATTGCTTATAGTTTGCTTATAGTTTATCGTTGTACTCCAAGAGATCAACTGCTCGTGGTTCAAATGCTGCCGATCAAATTTCTGAATCTGGTTTATTCCTTTTTATTTATCCCAATCTGTTCGTCTCTCATCGGTCAACATCTATTGTTATTTATATATTACGTATTTTCGCCATTTTGTGTAAATAGATGACTAAATTTAAATAGTTAAATATACCATTTAAGTGAGACGTAAATAATCCTAGATGGATTTTCTGATAGAAAAAGTGTTGTAACCAGTAGTTTTAGAGATTAATCTTGTGTGAGCATCACGGGGAGAATATTTATTTATAATTACTTATTTTAGAATTATATTTAATTTTTTCCGCCTGTTTATTTTTAATCTTTCGACTTGTGTTGGATGGTGAAATCACCTGTAATATCAGCCTACTGTAGATATTACAGGTGATTTGACCACCTATTTACCTTCGAGCTGTTGTTTCATAAACAAAAAATTTAACAATATTTTTATTTTACTAATACGCCTTTTTTCCTGTCTCAGTATGTGTATCAATCTCAAAACATGCGGCACGGAATAAATTTTAATAATATTTTGAATCACACCAACTTCCTTTTTAAAACTTACAAACAATAATGCAAGATTGTTTTAAAAGTGAGAATATACATATACCAAATTATAATGCAAAGTAAATGCTCGAAAATAACCAATTTTTATACAACACTTGATTAACTTGCGAAATTCAAAATTAAAAATATTATTTTGTATCTACGAAATTTTTAACTTTTAAACATTTAACGCTGATATAAAATAAGTTTAAAATTTTTACAAAATTATCTTATGATTTTTTATGTGTAATTAACAAAATGCTGTTGAAATATTGTTCGTTGAAAATTTTGATTTTGCATAAAATTAAAAAAAATTTGGATGTCACAATCCACCAGTGCTCGTTGTTTTTTTTTAATAATTATATCTTTATAAAATTATTTACACAGAGAAAGAAGTGGTTTCGTCACTATTTTCTTGGGTATTTAATTCAATGCAGTCAATTTGTCCGTTTAATTTTGAGTTTGGAGTATATTTTGCAAGCAGTATTTTAAAGTGATGCGTTGGACAGTTACTCATCACATCAGTAGCAGAAGCAAATGACGTGAAAAAATTCAGCGAAGCAAAACGGCACTCTAACGACCGATTTTCAAAAAAGGCCAAAGTCGTACATTTGAAGAGAGTTTGCCCTGGCGAAGTTTTGCCTCCAAAATCTGGTGAATCTGCTCTCGCAAAAATTTGTGCACCTCACTGTTACTTGGTTTCTTTTCACTGCCAATAATCCAATTCACTGTGGTCTTGAGAACCTAGATAAATCATAATTAGTTACACAATTAAAAGCAAAGCATTAACTTATACATGCATATGTGTGTGTGTGTGTGTGTGTGTGTGTGTGTGTGTGTGTGTGTGTGTGTGTGTGTGTGTGTGTGTGTGTGTGTGTGTGTGTGTGTGTGTGTGTGTGTGTGTGTGTGTGTGTGTGTGTGTGTGTGTGTGAGTGTGTGTGTGTGTGTGTGTGTGTGTGTGTGTGTGTGTGTGTGTGTGTGTGTGTGTGTGTGTGTGTGTGTGAGTGAGAGAGAGAGAGAGAGAGAGAGAGAGAGAGAGAGAGAGAGAGAGAGAGAGAGAGAGAGAGAGAGAGAGAGAGAGAGAGAGAGAGAGAGAGAGAGAGAGAGAGAGAGAGAGAGAGAGAGTGTGTGTGTGTGTGTGTGTGTGTGTGTGTGTGTGTGTGTGTGTGTGTGTGTGTGTGTGTGTGTGTGTGTGTGTGTGTGTGTGTGTGTGTGTGTGTGTGTGTGTGTGTGTGTGTGTGTGTGTGTGTGTGTGTGTGTGTGTGTGTGTGTGTGTGTGTGTGTGTGTGTGTGTGTGTGTGTGCGCGCGCGCGCGCGCGCGCGCGTGTGTGTGTAGAGAGCGAGAGAGAGAGAGAGAGTGAGAGAGAGAGAGAGAGAGAGAGAGAGAGAGAGAGAGAGAGAGAGAGAGAGAGAGAGAGAGAGAGAGAGAGAGAGAGAGTGTGTGTGTGAGAA